>JAQFVV010000036.1:2440451-2505451 GCA_028023455.1 Epiperipatus broadwayi | reverse complement strand
AACTAGCCACCAACCAAGGCAGCAGTTGGTGGCCAAAGATGGAGGGTGCTAAGAATCCCCTGATTGTGGACCCAGGCTGCCATTTGATGACAACTTTTTATTTAGTTACTTACAACTGCAGATCACTTTCAAGTGAAGGAAGATTGCAAGAATTAGAAGAAGAATTGTCTTATATTAAATAGGACATTATTGGACTTTGTGAAGTTAGAAGAAAAGGTGAAGAAACAATTGATTTAAAAAGTGGACATATACTCTATTATAAAGGCACCCATATTGGAAATACAAGTGGAGTAGGATTCATTATAAATAAAAAGTGGAAGAACAATATTGTGGAGATTGATGGTGTATCAGACAGAGTTGCAAGATTAGTTATACAACTTAATAGCAGATACCAAATGCAGATAATTCAGGTTTATGCCCCAACAAGTTCTCATAGTGATGAAGTAGTAGAAGATTTTTATATGGATGTACAAAAGGCTTTTAATCAGGGTAAATAATATTTTAAAATTGTTATGGGAGACTTTAATGCTAGAATTGGTAGACAAATGAAAGATGAAATTGCTGTAAGTAATTTTGGTTATGGTAATAGAAATGAGAAAGGACATAGACTTGTGGAGTTTGCAGAAAAAGAAAAACTTTATATTATGAATTCATTTTTGAGAAAAGTGTTAAAAGGAAATGGACATGGAAGCATCCAAATGAAGGTACAGCAGAAATGGATTATATTTTGACTAACAGGAAATACATATTTCAAGATTGTAATGTTCTTAATAAATTTAACACAGGAAGTGATCATCGATTAGTAAGTGTAAGTTACATGTTAATGTAAAACTAGAGAGACAAAAATTATTAAGAAAAACAATATTTACAGTTGATATTCCTAATCTTCAGAAACATTCTAATGAATTTAAATTAGAACTTACAAACAGGTTTCAAGTGTTAGGAGATTTTGAACATGATTCAGATTTGAATGAAATTAATATGAAAATAACTGATACACTTTTAAAAACTGCAACAAAGATAGCTGGTAGAAAAAAGCAGCAATTGACTAATAAAATTTGTACTGAGACTAGAGAATTTATGAAGAAAAGAAGGAATATGAAGATATACAAAAATGATGTATTAAAAACAATTGAATATCTCGAATTTTGTAAAGAGGTATGGAAAAGAGTTGAAAATGATATAAGAAAGTATAACTGTGAAATAGCAAGGAAAGCTGTAGAAGAAAATAAAAATCTCAAGAATGTTAAACAACATTTTGGTATTGGTAGGAAATTTATATCTGCAATAAGAAAAAAAGATGGAATTATTACTAAAAAGAGAGATGACATCATGAAATTGGTAGAAGATTTTTATCAAGAATTATATAGTAATAAAGAACAAGTACCTCCTATATCTATTACATCTTCCGAATTGCCCAGAATTTTATAAGTGAGACATGCAATTAAATGTATGAAGAAAGGAAAGGCTCCAGGAAATGATGGAATTATAATTGATATATTAAAAGAAGCAGGTGAAGAAATAGAAACAATTTTAGCAAAGTTATATACCAAATGTCTACATGATAAAAATGTACTGGAAGATTGGAAGAATGCAGTAATAATATTAATATTTTTAAAATGTGATAAAGAAGATATTAGAAATTACAGACCTATCAGCCTTTTATCAGTTTTATATAACAATTTTACCAAGATAATTACAACTCATCTACAGAAAACTTTGGATTTCCACCAACCAAGAGAACAAGCTAGATTTAAAAGTGGTTTAGTACAATAGATCATATCCAGGTATTGAGAGAAGTCATAGAAAGGACAAATGAATACGAGTTGTCATTATGTTTTGGATTTGTAGATTATGAAAAGGCATTTCTTCAGTGATTAAAGCATTGGATCATCAAGGTATAGATCCAGGATATTGTCATATTTTAAAGAATATTTATAAAAATGCAACAGTAACAATTAGATTACATAATGATACTGGAAAAATCAACATTGAGAAAGGTGTAAGACAAGGTGACTCAATATCTCCAAAACTTTTTACAGAAGTGCTGCAAGAAGTATTTTGTGGATTAAAATGGGAAACTAAAGGAATGAAAGTAAATGGAGAGTATTTAAGTCATTTAGATTTTGCAGATGATGTAGTTGTTTTTGCAAATAATGCTTCAGAGCTGCAGGAAATGTTGCAGGAGTTAGCAGATGAAAGTAGAAAAGTAGGACTAGAGATAAATGTTAAAAAGACTAAAGTAATGTTTAATCGATTTGCTCAAAATATGAAAATAAAGATTGATTATGAAGAATTAAAAGATGTTAACAGTTACAAATACCTTGGTCAGATTATTAATACAGATGGAAACATAATGGAGGAAATTAATCATAGAATTAAACTTGGTTGGAGTGCTTTTGGTAGAAATAACTTGATACTAAAAGGAAATATGCCTATGTGTTTGAAAAGAATGGTTTTTAACAAATGTGTTTTACCAGTTCTTATTTATGGATATGAGATTTGGACACTTAATAGAAGAGCAATACAGAGACTTCAGACCACTCAAAGGAGTATGGAGAGATGTATGTTGGGTGTAACAAGAAGAGATCGAAAATGCAATGTATGGGTAAGACAACAAACAGGTGTTACTGACCTTATTGACAAAATTAAAAGATTGAAATGGAGCTGGGCTGGACATGTTGCTAGAAGAAATGATAATAGATGGACAATTGAAATTTTAAACTGGATTCCAAGAGATTGTAAAAGACCCAGAAAGAGACCACATGTGAGATGGATTGATGAAATAAGAAAATGTTTATAGCGGTGTTGTGGAAAAGAGAAGCTAAAGATCGGAGAAGATGGATTAAACTTGGAGAGACCTTCATCCTGCAGTGGATTGATAATGGTTGATGATATATATATATATATATATATATATATGTGTGTGTGTGTGTAATTATATAATTGAATACACCTGGGTCTTGTTTTTTGCGGATTATTTTAATGCGATTTTGAAGTTATGTGATTCATGTTTCTTCTTAATATCTTTCATATTTCCCTATATTTATTAGATATCAAGAAATTTAAATTATTAATAACTTATTTTGACTTGAAATACTTTTTTTTTTCAAAAATATAACATTATATTAGCAGCTAATGTGAATATAGCCTGAAGCTGTATTTAGAATCTTAGCTTCTATGTAAATAACCTATTTATACTAATGAGTAAATAATAATAATAGATTTATACTTATATATAAAAATATCACAATAAATATTCAAAAAATTTAAACTTTTATAATGTATTTTGTTATATATAACAGAAATAAATAATCTTTTAGATTTTTAAAATTAAAAATGATGATTTTATAAACTGAAAATAATCTTTCTAATGATAATGTATAATCTTTTTGTTTTGATTGTGATCTCATTTTTTTAAATATAGAAACAGAAAACCATTAACATAGCTGAAGACTGAAAGTAGTGCTAGTTGGACATCACATCACGAATAAAAATAAAGTGGCTAACAGATTTCTCTGGGTATAATTGCTAAGAGAATCTTGACTTCATTTAACCCTTCAACTGACTCACTCGTTCTTAATCGAGGCAATTTGATACATATTCGTTTTTAATCGAGTAAATTCGTTTTTAATCGAGTAAATTTGACATCGCTGTAAATTGCTTAGTTTTTGTACTACGTTTACGGTTTTGACGTCATTTTTTAGAACGCAAAAAGTTTTATAATATACTGCCATCTATTGAATTATTTTACAAGTAAAAAATCAATTAATTGATGATTTATGTCAAACAAAAACCAAGCACTGCCTTTTCACATCTTTTCTTGAATCTTATTGGCTGTTGAAATTTTGTAAACAAAAGAAAATGGAAAAGCTCCACCTTCTCATCATCTTTTCTTGAATCTTATTGGCTGTTAAAATTTTTATATGGCTGCCAAAAATTAAAAATTTACGAACACTTTTGTTTTATTTTGAAAATGATAAACGAATGTTTTAGAGCATTTTAAAAATATTTTTTGATGAAATACAAATAAAATACAAATTATTTTCATATAATATGTTAAAAATAAATATTATTTTACAAAAATAGTTACGATTTTAGCAAGAATTATTTATTTATTGCAAAGTCGGGAAAAAAAAATCATAACGTGAAATTATGATTGCCGTTTCTTTTCATGTCAACTGTAACAAATATTTTTAAAATTAAAAATCAAAATTTATTTTTGAACAAACTTTCGTTTATTTTTATAATGTGAGAAATTACTAATATACTTTTTAAAAACGAAACTAAAGTGAATATATTTAAAAAACGGTCAATAACTTTTGAAAAATTGATACATTATTTTGTGCATCGGCCAATTAAAAGCTTTGAGTGATACCACCTGCTGCGAATGAACAATTAGACAGTTAAAGGGTTAAGGGGAAACCACAATACATCACACACACCACATTGAATCTGATTTCTTACCAGTTTACAAACGAATGCTAGCGGTAATGATTAAAATATGTATGAAAAATGTAAAATTAAATACTGTAGTTAATAAAAAAAGTTTGTCTTGTATTAATTTTTTTCAAATATTTAAAATTTTTTATTAGTCATACTTTATTTGTTTATTTTTTAATGTGAGTTTTAAAGCAATTTTTTTTTGTTGCTTTGCTTTTATGTGAATTCTGAAAAGTACAGAACCTATCCCCCATTTTTCAAAGTAAGTTAAGTCTATTTTTGTGTGATTTTTTTTAATGCAGGTTTTCTGTGGAACCTATCTACTGCATAAAATGAGATCCAGGTGTATTTATAAATAGAGTAATCAGATATATTTTTAAAATTTTATCCACTTAGTAGCACTTTTGACTATCCTTGTAGTCTTTGTCAATTAACACTTTGAAAGGCTAACCTTCCAACAATTTCATGATCTTAACATTTGCTGCCTGCCTGTTAATTAAGTCATGTTTGTATTTGTATATTAGCATAGCTTCTTTTATTTTTCTTCTGTTATTTTTTTCACTTTGCAATATTTTAATGTTGTAATTGAAGTTAAAACCATAAATACATGAATTATTATGGTTGTGAAAAATGGATGCAAAACATTATTATCTACTTTGCATTTTTGATTCAATTTCTGAACTCTTTTTAGCAACAGCAAGTGCTCTTTACTTCTTTTTTTCAATGCACATCCTGATTCACCTATATATATATATATACTACTACACCTATATATCCATTTATAAATGTTACAATTTTTATTTATAAAGGAGGTTTTATCTTTAGAATTATTTATTAATTTGTATAATGTAAAAGGTTTTTAAAATGCTACATCACATATACCATTATAAATCTTTCTTTTAAAATTTACTTGATCATTCAAAATGTATGGTATTGATATCCATATTTTTTTATTAGCAGGTGGATCAATATTATTATTAAAATTTTTATTCTTATATCTCCTATTAAAATCTTTAATAACAGTATATATATGATTATAATTGTAACCAACATTTAACAATTTATTCAAATATATTTCAATATTTTTGCCTTTATTCGATAAATATTTGCAAAAACTATTATTTCTAAATAAGAAAGACTTCAAACCTGCCAATTTATGTGACATTGGCACTCTTGATTTATATGAAATATAAGCTCTTTTTACTATTGGTTTAATGGGTTATTGGTTTTAAATGCATTAAGTTTAAAAAATGTTAATGTGAAAATAATAAAATTTATAACTGAAACATTAAGCTTTATTGACAAAAATAATTATGCAGTTTTTAAGAAGAATTTTTATAAAATGGGTAATGGCTGGCCAATGGGTTTATCTACTGTTGCTCAAATATGTAATTTTGTAATTTCTCTATATGAAGAAAATATTCTAAAAAAGGAACATTATCAAAAAAACATTACTGTATATTATCGATATGTTGATGATGTTTTTGTATGTGTCAGGCCAAATATAATTAAAGATTTGTTCAAAAAATTAATTTAAATAGCCTAAAATGGATAAAAACAGATGAACATTTAATGTGCAATCAATTTTTTTGATCTTAAAATAATTAGAAATCAATGTATGCTGGATTACTGTATGACTATTAAACCAATAGCAAAAAGAGGTTATATTCCATATAAATCAAGAGTGCCAATGTCACATAAAATGGCAGGTTTGAAGTCTTTCTTATTTAGAAATAATAGTATTTGCAAATATTTATCAGATAAAGGCAAAAATATTGAAATATATTCGAATGAATTGTTAAATGTTGGTTACAGCTATAATCATATATATAATGTTATTAAAGATTTTAATACCATATATAAAAATAAAATTTTTAATAATAATATTGATCCTCCTACTAATAAAAATATGGATATATATATCATACCATTCGGATGATCAAGTAAATTTTATAAGGAAGATTTATAAAGGTATATGTGATATTGCATTTTACACACCTCCTACATTAAACAAATTAATAAACAATTCTAAAGATAAACCTCCTTTATAAATAAAAATTGTATCATTTATATATGGATATGTAGGTGTGGTAGTGGATATATAGGTGAATCAAGATGTGAGTTGGAAAAAAACTAAAAAGCACTTGTTGTTAAAATAGTTCAGCATCCATTTTTCACAACCATAATAATTCATGTATTCATGGTTTTAACTTCAATTACAACAATATTAAAATATTGCAAATTGAAAAAAATAACAACTAAAGAAAAATAAAAGACGCTTTGCAAACATGACTTAATTAACAGGCAGGCAGAAAAAGTTAAGATCATGGAATTATGGGAAGGTTAGCCTTTCAAAGTGTTAGTTGACAAAGACTACCAGGATAGTCGAAACTGCTACTAAGTGGATAAAATTTTTAAAGTATATCTGATTACTGCACTTATACATATTCAATTATATTATGTAATTATGTATATTGCTGTGAAGAAGTACAGACATTGAGTTATAATATAATTACATATATATATGTAATTATATAATTGAATATTTATAAATATAGTAATCAGATATATTTTAAAAATTCTATCCACTTAGGAGTGCTTTTGCTATCCTTGTAGTCTTTGTCAACTAACATTTTGAAAGGCTAACCTTCCCACAATTCTGTGATCTTAACATTTGCTACATGCCTGTTAATTAAGTCATGTTTATGTTTGTATATTAGCTTAGCTTCTTTTATTTTTTCTTTTATTGTTATTTTTTTCAATTTGCAATATTTTAATGTTGTTGTAATTGAAGTCAAAATCATAAACACATGAATTATTATGGTTGTGAAAAATGGATGCTGAAACATTATTATCTACTTTGCAATTTTGATTTGATTTCTGAAGTCTTTTTAACAACAGCAAGTGCTCTTTAGTTCTTTTTTCCAATGTACATCTCTATATATACACTGCCACACCTACATATCCATTTATAAATGATACAATTTTTATTTATAAATGAGGTTTTATCTTTAGAATTATTTACTAATTTGTTTAATGTAGGAGGTGTGTAAAATGCAATATCACATATACCTTTATAAATCTTTCTTATAAAATTTACTTGATCATTCGAAATATATGGTATTGATATCCATAGTTTTTTGTTAGCAGGAAGATCAATATTATTATTAAAATTTTTATTCTTATATCTCATATTAAAATCTCTAATAACATTATATATATATATGTGTGTGTGTGTGTGTGTGTGTGTGATAATTGTAGCCAACATTTTATCAATTTCTTTGTTCTGATATTAAAGAATTTGTACAATATAAAGTTCATATGTTTAGGAAAAAATAGATTTATAATAGTTATCTTTAATAATACCACTGCCTCATCCTTTGTTTATTACTACAACTTATATTATTATTATTATTGATCACTAAAATGAGTAATCCACTAGGCTTGATAAACTAAATAGACTGTGTGATTCAAACTAATTTTAGAGCACATTTTGTTAGCCATTTCACTTCCTTGGATGTTATCTTAAAATCCACTTCCAAACTGATTCATTGGTGATTTTACTGCCTCAAGTAAAGATCATATCTAAGTATGTCTTCATCATTGCTTGCTTAATTCTCAAGGTTTTGAACTAAAAAAAAATGGAATCAGAGATATTTTGCTTGTAGTTAAAGAATGGAAATGTTGCGCGCGCACACACTCAATTCCATTGCCTCTGTTAGAAAATGTATGATGTCATGAGAGGCTGACCTATCCCTATAATATTTATGTGACTGAGAAGGAAAACAAGAACACAGAAAAAATATGTTTGCATCAGATACAGTATCGAGACTTTGATGCATCATCATTTCTTACAAGGCAGAAATAGTTCTTGATCACACACTGTTTATTTGTTATTCATAATTGATTTTCATATCTAAAGATTATTCTACTATCTACCACTTGTGAAGCTTCTGGTTACCTGTGTTTAGTATCTGATATAATTAGTGAAGCTTTTTATATATTCATTCATATAGTTTAGAAGTATTATATTTTTACATATTATGAAAATGTTTCCTTTTGCATTGTTTTAAATAAAAATATATTTTGAAAATATTTATGATGTATTTGTATTTCTGAATTTTCTTTTGCTTCCAGAACTTGTTAGTATTTGCTTGAAAGTTTGTGATGATGGTATATTATTAGATGTGATATGTTGGACTGAGACAAGGCTCCCTCAGGGCAAAGTAAAACAACAGTGTATAGGAAACCAACATACACTGGTAAGTACTTGGCATATACATCCAATCATATCAGAAGCACTAAACATGGAATGGTACTATAATTATGGAACAGAGCAAACAAGGTTTGTTCAGAAACCAGTGATTTGGAAAAAGAAAAGACTCAACATAGAACAAACACTTATGATGAATGGTTATCCATCAGCAGTCATCAAGAAAATTTTAATAGACAACAGAAAGAGACTCAAAAAGGAAAAACAATTATTGGTACTATGGTATATCTATACATACCAGGAATTTCAGACAAATTTAAAAAAAATCTGCAGTCAGTACAACTTTAAAACAGCTTTCCAAAGCCATACCACAGTTCGAGTAATTCTTACTTTTACTAAGCCTAAACTGGAAATTCTGAAGAACAAAAACTGCATCTATGAAATGCCACGTGAATTTGGAAGAAAATATATTGATGAGACCTGTTTCCCTGTTGAACAGTGATTGAAGGAACACAAGCTAATGGTTAAAAGAGAAAAAGCAGATGTGTTTACCATAGCAGACCATGTGTGTTAATGGCGATATGTTTAATTGGGAAAATACAAAAATATTGGATAAAGAGGAAAAAAGGCATAGAAGAAAATTCAAGGAAGCTGCTCATACAGCAATGGTAAAAAAATCCTATAAGTCAATCCAGTGTGGCAATACACAATGTATGGAAGCCTCTAATTAATCTTGCTCTTAGGAAAAATTAATATTAAAAATAAATAAATAAATAAATTGAAGGGCTTAGGAAAAGGGGAAAAATTGAAGGACTCTGAAGGATTTGAACCAACCCTCATTTGAATTTTTACTATCTATTGCCTTTGACAGAATAGCTCAGCTGGTTAGAGCATTTGCCTTAAATTTTAGCTCAGCTGGTTAGAGCATTTGCCTTAAATTCTATATTCAAGAATCTAAACATGTGGGTTCAACTTCTATGTGAATAATGTCACTGTAACACCTGAAGATGAGTGGAAAATTCTAGAAATTCACCATGTCTATTTGTCAAGATTTCTTCTCAAAGTTCTTAGTCCATTGGCATACAGGATACCATCTTTCATCAGGGATTCTAAGCACTTTGTAGAATTACACAGGAACATGGAAAGTCTGTTTACAAATGTACCATGTGATGAGGCATTGTCTATTATAAGAAAAATGTTATATGATGATAATAGTCTACAAACTAGAACTCTACCTATTGATAGTAAAATGGAATTATTAACATTCTGCATAATAACAATATACTTTCAGTATAACTCAGAAGTCTTTCCAACAAAATCAAGGGATGGCCATGGGATCATCACTATCATCTTTACTGAGCAACATTTACATGGAAGAACTTGAAATCACAGCCATAAATAGTACTTCATGTCTGCCTAAATTATGGCTTTGGTCTGTTGATACATTTGTTGTATGATCACAAGGTAAGGTGCAATTACAGTCATTCTGGAGGCATATTAGCAACATATCTTCTTCAATTAAATTCACAATGGAATCAGAATGAGAACAAAAATTGGCATTCCTGGACATTCTTGTGGTGAGACTCCTTCAGACAAAGTAAAATCAACAGTGTATAGGAAACCATCACACACTGGCAAGTACTTGGCATATTCATTCAATCATACCAGAATCACTAAACATGGAATTGTACTATCATTATGGAAAAAGAGCAAAAGTGGTTTGCTCAAAAACCAGTGATTTGGAAAAAAAGAAAAGATTAATAATAGTCAACTCAAAGAGACTATTTAAAGAAAATCTGCAGTCAGTATAACATTAAAACAGCTTTCCAAAGCCTTACAACACTTTGAGGAATTCTTATTTCTACTAAACCTAAACTGGAAATGCTGAAGAACAAAAACTGCATCTATGAAATACCATGTGAATGTGGAAGGAAATATATTGGCAGAATAGCTCAGTTGGTTAGAGTGTTTGTCTTAAATTTGATATTCAAGAATCTAAAGGTGCGAGTTCAACTTTTATGGGAATACTGTCACTGTGCATATCAGGCAGCAACACCTGAAGAAGAGTGGAGAATAATACTATTCAAAATGTTGTGTAATTACTAACCTGTGGTGTCTAATTGTGTGTTATTATTAACAACTCAGCTTTAGGTATTTAAGTCATTAACTTTTTTAAATGTTTTTGAACTCTAGATATAGTATAGAGTTTCGACAGATATTAGACAGAAAGCAGTAATAAACTACTATTGAAGACAAATATTTTTGTTTATTATTTGATTATTGGTTTTATTTACAGGAGACATTATAATTTTATATAAATGTGTTTATAAAATATTATTTAATACCATCACTTTCAAACACTGTCACGTCACTGCAGTATAATGGTTTCTTAAAGGTTAATTCAGAGTCGTCAGTATATAGCTTTTCTTCTTCATATCTCTTTAGAATATTTGTTTAATTTATCTATCCATCTTACTTGTGGTTTATTCCTATGTCTTTTACAAAATTTTGGGATTCAAGTTAAGATTCTAGCTATCCATTTAATTCTAGCAATATATCCAGCACATCATTTCAGTCTCAATTTTTTTTAATAATGTCAATAGTATATGTTTGTTCTCTGACTCACATATTGCGTTTGATTCATTTTTAGTATCCCCAAGATACACTTTTCTATAGTTGCATGCCTTCTTATAGTTTAATAAGTGAATAACACGACCATAAATATTTCAGAGAAAATATCATTCATCTATATGACTAGTAAAGGGAAAGACAATTCTAACATCTGGACAGACATCAATTTTTTAGTTCACTTAATTTGTTATATTTTCTCGGTAATAATTGTTTATAGCTATTTACTAATCAGTAATTAAATGTTTGCTGTCTTGGCTAAAGAATATTCCTCCAGGATTTGAATCTCACATCATAGATATTGGGGTAAGATAATTGAGTGTATAATCTAAACTTCAATATAGAGATTCTATTTGAAAGTTTAAAAAGAAAAGCTATCGGTTTAAAACTTTTCTCATTAATTAGTAATTAAAGTCGCTTTTATCTAATCGTAAACAAAAAGTATAAATCATACAAGCCATAAACTACATTTCTCTGCTTTTTTTGACAGAAAGCCATTTTAGCATTCTTTTGCAATGTAAAATCTTTAATAATTTCAAAATTATAAGATATTATGCTAAGTGATAAATAATATAAAGACTTTTAAGTAGTTAAGAAAAGTTCATAAATTAATTAATTTTACTAATAATGCATTTCAATTAATTCTTTTTAATGATCTCCCTTTTTTTTTAAAGACAACTGCGTGAAGAAACGTTGGTTGTAATTCAAGTTGATTTATCTTATGTCACATTCAGGCCTGCATCGCAATTAAAACTAATACTTGTGTATCAAAAGTTTTAGAATATTTTTGTATTTACATCTGAAATTCATGTGTATCAGAGATTTTTTTCTACATGAATAGAACCGTCATTTATCACTCGCTTCCCATGGTTGGAGTGCCGCACAACAGCTACAGATGTGCTCTGGCTGTTAGCAAGTAAATAAATGATCTTGTTAAACTTCACAAGAAGAACCAAAGTAGAGAGAATTAAATTAAAAGTGAGTAACAGTTATAAATAAGAACTTTTATTTATTTATCATTTACACATGGCTAATGGGAGAAGAACTACAACTCGCAGTTTTCTTTTTCTTCTAAAGAGTAAATTCTATTGATTGTTTAGAAATCTTCTGTCATCACGTCTAAGATTTTTTTTTAAATCAATATTTTTTATCCTATTTAGTTTTTTTTTTTCAATAAATAAAAGAAAGAGTAAAAAAAAAAAAGACAAGTAACAACTTTATTTTGTAATCACTTTTTTAACGACTTCTTGTGAAGAGGTAGGAAGTTGATTCCTTTAAACCGTATTCTAAACTGACTTATATAATTTCATTTCAGTATTGATAAGTTTTAAAGCAGCTTCCATTTTTAAAATTAAACTGAACAGACATGCTAAGAAAAAATAAATATTTAATGTATTTTTTTTCTAAAAATGTTATGACCCTATTTTTTTTTTAAAATGTACAGGTCCTGACAAAAATTTTGTTATTGCAGATTATAATCTAATGTGTTATATTTGACATATTGTTTTTAAAGTAGTCTGTAAGCGCAGAAGATAATTTCCTTCTAACTAATTTTTAATTCTTCTGGTAGATTTACGAATATTTTATCTTTGTTTGAAAATTCTAAAGTAATTTTATTGGTATATATAAATTTAATTATTTGTAAGTACATAGAATTCTATATATATATTCCCATGTGTCATAGCATCAGCCGGGAAGCGAACCCGCTAACCCGGACAATTGCTTGGAAAGCAGCTGTCGCTGATTTCTCGACCTGCTGAGAATGCTTTATATTTATAGTTATATTCCTAACACTAGTAAAGATTACGGCAGGGATAACATCATACTTTTTTTTTAAAGTTAAGAAGATTTTGATGTTGGATTAAAAATATTAAACGATGAAGTTGTTGTTTAATAAATTAGTTTGTTCGACTCTTACTTTTTTAAAATAACCTGAGTTCAAATCGCTGTAAGCCAGATTGCTTTCTATCTTCAAAATTTTTGTATTAGTGAAGTTTTTGGAAAAGTTAATTAAACGATTAGAAGTAGATTATATGATTTTACAATTAAAGTTTTTGTTTTCAATAATGTTTGTTATAAAGTATACATGCTCACTATTCTTTATGTTACGTAAGTTGTCAACACAGAGGCAAAACTGTCCATACAGTAGCGCTATTCAGGTGCAGTGCTCTCAGATCCAAGGCTCCTCACTGATGAAAGTCACAAGTTAGATAATAGTTTGGGGATATTGAATGAGTAGGCCTTATATAGGTATTTTATGCACAAACCTTCTTGCATCCATTGATTACTCTAGCTTGCACTGAGTGGTGCTACTGTATGGGGGAGTGTTTACTATTATTGGAGTTTTTTCATTTATTATATTTCAGGTACATTTATTATCAATGTTATTAAGACTTGAGTTTATTATATTAAATATTTTTTGGATAATAATATTTTGAATAATAATATTAGAGAAAGAATTGTTTTTACGATTATTTTTTTAAATTTTAACTACTTTTGAGAAAGTTTACGGTTATCTTAATTAGTTTCATTAATTCAGAATTATTGGAATGATATATATATACTTTGAGGACTATTGGATGATAGAAATTATAATAATATTTTTGATTTTCATTTTAATGTGAAAAGATTGTTACTTGAAGATTTATTATGATATTATGTTAATTATTGACTACAAACATTAAAAGCACGCTTAGCAAGTTAAACGCTTTATAAATTTATAATCTTTTCTTGTTAAATGTGCAAAACGCCATTTAAATATAGAATGACATTCAAATAAGAAATAGCAGTAAAGAATCGCTGAAGTACATACAATTGAAAAACAAGCCTTGACAAAATTAAAGAACTGAATGGAGTTGTGTTAGGTATACGTGTAGAAGAAATCATGATATCTTAACAATGATGCATTAAACTTAATCCCATGAATGAAAAAAAACTAAAGATTGTTGTTAGCTTATGAAGAAGATAAACTATGAATTAAAAAATTTGAATTAAAGATTTTTTTTAACATACAATTCAGTTGTTTTTTTAAATAAGGAAAATTATTTATTACAGATAAATACATTGATATCTTATTTTATCTTAACAACTTGGAAAAACAGTATTTTGTCATTGTTCATAGCTGTCTTGGTCTCAGGTACAACTACAATTTGTTTTGCAGAATGAGCTTAATTTGTGTAGATCCTTTGATCATATGGTCAGTTCTATTAGATTTGAATGTCAATCAATGGTTTACTTGGTGATTCTGAATCCTATTCCTATAACAGGTTTGGATAGGCCTCTTATCAGCATTTCAGTAGACTGTTTCTGAGGTTATGCCTCATTGTTGACCACAGTTGAAAGAAATCCAGGAACCATTATGGATTTCCTGCTGGCGTAAGAATGCATCTGTGCAAACCACTTTGTCATGTAATCAGTTTTTTGGATGGGTTTTAACTCCAATTTGTCACTTAGTTTGTGTTTTCTGAGTGGTGTCATTGTTTTCTGCCACCACTAATCACTTTCACCATCTCACATCATGGATGGTGGCCTCAAAAGTAAACTTGTTTTTCTTTCAATATGCTCAGCTATTATTCCAATTAGAAGTGCCTATCCGATGCTTAAGATGCCTTGCTCTTCATTTTTCCACCTTTTGTCAGTTTATAGTTTGGACATTATTCTCTGATGGATGATCTCACTGTCATTCCAAATTTTCACAAATAGACTTTCAGGTGCAACAGTCGGTCCCTGGCTTTAAGGTTGCGCAGGTTTTCTTTGAATACTTTCCATGGGTTCAGCATGCTTTGCTTAAAATCAAAGTAACATTTAGTAATCCACAGGGTAAACAGAACAAAGATGGTCATTTTTATTGTGGAAAATTTTCCACTGTCCAATGATTTGCCAAGTTTAAGAACATCTCTGCAAACCAGCAGTACACTTGACATTAACTTATCTCTAAGATCATTTAAAATGAGGGCAAGTAAAGAAAATATGTCTGCTTCCTCATAAGCATTCACAGACTACACAATACATCAATTTTGCAGAAAACCCTGCATGTCACTAGAAAGTGACTTGTTGGTAGTGAACATAGGTTATATTTGATTATGAAGTCCACTATTTTTGGCTCAACAGCCCAGTGTCTTGTTTTTGCAATTAAAACTTTTATGGATCTGTTTAATTGAGTGTGAGTTTTTTCTTGCCTAGGATGAATTTATTTATATACATCTCAGTATGTGTTTTTGGTATTAATCATTTGGTCTGTGACCATGAAAAGTCTGTTTAGATTATCTTTTATGTTTTTGACCCATCTAGTTATTTTTGGTGGTGGGGTATCTGTAGGCTCCACCAATTCAGCCATTTACTCTTCACTTTCTGTCACTTCTATAGTCCTGAGTGTAGCACTTCGATATTATGTAGGTCAAGACCATTCAGGTGTTTAGGTTTGTGCACTTTGTAAAGACTATAAAGACTTATACATATAGTCTTTCTTGTTCTCATTTTCCACAACAGATTGGTGCAGAGAGTTGATGGTGTTCTGGAAGGTCTTGGTCGGCTTGAAGATCAGATATAGTATGTGATTCATGG
Source organism: Epiperipatus broadwayi (assembly GCA_028023455.1). Lineage (NCBI taxonomy): Eukaryota > Metazoa > Onychophora > Udeonychophora > Euonychophora > Peripatidae > Epiperipatus > Epiperipatus broadwayi. The sequence goes on along the minus strand of JAQFVV010000036.1, from coordinate 2,489,604 downwards.
GAGTGACAGGGAGATATTTGATAAAGTGTAAGTAACTTTTGTTGTCTTTTCAATGATCTTCAACTGAATCTTCCACCTCATAGCAGATCTCAACAGTGCTACTGGGAAACCAAGGAAGTTTTGTTGTTTTCCCATGAATTTGGATATGATCATTTTGCTACTATTTATTTTCCATATTGCTGATTTTGTGGAATTGGTGTTTAAATTATATTTTGCTGTATACTCTTCCAGCACTTGGTATAATCTCAGAAGGTGTTTAAGATATGGAAGTAAAATGGTGATGTTGTCCACATACAAAATGTGTTGGACTTCCTCCCTTATAGCCAGAATATAGACCCCAAGCAATATGTCCTCACCCTCCTTGAAATAGGGGTCTATATAGGTAACAAAGCACAAGGTGCTCAGTGGGGACTTCATAGAGATGGGTAGCTTAAACACTGGAGCTGGAATGGACCTGTTCAATAGCAAGTTAATAGTTATTCTTACAGAAACCGAGGGATTTCATAGCACCTGAGAAGCACCAACAGTAGGTCAGGCACCACAGTATCAAACATGCATGCAAAGTTCAACTGGACCATGATGGGCTGGGTACTTCTTTAGGATCTGATGTGGTCCACCAGAAGCATGAATTTCCTTACTACATCAATGGTAGACAAGCTTTCACAGGCTTGAATTAAGGATTATGAGAGTCTATCCTGCTGTATATTAATTTTCATTGCAAAATAATGTAAAATTAATTTTAAAGAAAATCTATAATTTTAGAACAGTACATTTTTTTATCATTTTATAAAAAATGATGTTTTAATAAAGAGTAACCATGTACATTTTTTTCCCTTCCATTACTTTTTAATCACTTTATTTATTCAATTTAGAACATTTTTGATATATATTGTATACATTTTATTTCTATTATTTTCTTGATTATCCATATTAGGTTTACCACCCTTTTGACCTTTTTTTCCCATTCATTTAATATTAGATTTTTCATTTTTTTCTGTATCTGATTTATTTTTTTTGATTTGTTAATTTAATATTTCTTTGTTCTGAATACATTACCACAGAAATTATTATTATTTTTTTATATTTATTTATCAATTATTTTTTTACTATCATGTTTTTTTTTCTTTTTTTTAACTTTATACTTCCAATTAACTTTGTACTTCCATGATATTTTAGATATAAATTAATCTCATCCATCCTCCACAACTTTAATTTTTGTTTGTTTGTTTATTTATTTATTTTGAAATCATTCTTAGATGTTTTTTTCTTACGGAAAATGTTTTAATCCATACTATGTATATCTATTTATTACTATCATTTATATTTTATTTTATGGGTAAGACAACAAACAGGTGTTACTGACCTTATTGAAAAAATTAAAAGATTGAAATGGAGTTGGGCTGGACATATTGCTAGAAGAGATGATAATAGATGGACAATTGAAATTTTAAACTGGATTCCAAGAGATTGTAAAAGACCCAGAAAGAGACCACATGTGAGATGGATGGATGAAATAAGAAAATGTGCAGGGGTGTTGTGGAGAAGAGAAGCTAAAGATCAGAGAAGATGGATTAAACTTGGAGAGACCTTCATCCTGCAGTGGATTAATAATGGTTGATGATGATGATGATGATATTGTGATATGGTGATTGAGAATGGTATACTATTTACTTAATGAATTTATTATTGCATCATTACAGAATATCTACGGAGTTCACTATGTTAAACAGTTGAAAGAGAAAGTATAGTGGTGGATAAATTGATTTTTTTCTGTATAGAAACGTTTTATAATAAAATATTGAAAGTCTATAACTTTAACAATGTACCATCAAAAATGAAATGAATGATGTATATAAAATTAAATAACTAGAAACAGCCATCTGTAGGCATAAACTTTTCCAATATTATTTACAAAGGAAAAGTAAAGCAGATGACAACACACATCAGTTTATTCAACTATTAATTAATGAAAATTTATTTCCTCCCCTCATCACTATTTTCATGTTTAATTTATATAGTAAACAATAATAACATAAGATATAAGATAGCTACAGAAAAAAAATTCACAATTCGTTTAAAAATAAATTACAAGCAAAAACAAAATCTATCTACATTTGTGGGAGTTAGATACACTAAATATATATTTGAGGTCTTCCATATATATATGTTTGTGTGTCAAATGTCCCTTTGAATTTTCCTATGTACAAGAAACATTTAAATGCCCATGGATTGTGGCCCAAGCTGCCACTTCTGTTGCACACATTATCAGTAAACTCTTAAACAATAAACTATTTGAAAATTTCTTTTTAATTTAATAATTGGATGGTATTAATTGTTAGTATAGGTATACATAACATCTAAACCCACATTCTAATACTTCATTAATATCTTAATTATTGCCTTCAGAATAGTAGCAACTTGATTTCAAAACAGAAATCCAGATGCAACTTTCTCTTGGGATCTTGCCACTATTTTTATGAAAGAAATGTTTGAGATATCATTGGAATGTCAACAGATTATGCATAAGCACACTAAAGATGAGGCTGATCCTATAGCTGATATTTCTTTCCACGAATAGTTTTCTATCTATCCTCATAAATGAAAAATTCAAAGGAATGTTTAACATTTTTTAATCAGGAAAATATTCATGTTAATATATAACTTAATAGGTTTTATGTCTTTCCTTACTTGTTTAAAAGTCAATAAATAGGGAAGGTTCACCAGCTTTATCGAAAACTGTGTTAAGTTGTACAATAGTTAAATTTATTAATATATATATAATAATTAAAACAAGTTATAAATTTCATAACTTGCTTTTAAGCTTGCATTTTATGATCACGAGATGGAGCTTACCAATAGCTCTAAACAAGCTTTGTTTTTATAAGTGCCAAAAGAGATAGAATTCAAAATCTCTATTGCTATCCCTACCTTCAGACCAATAGTTTTGAGCTTATGGCTTACCTCAGTGAAGGGCTGGGAGTCTAGAAACTAGATCTAAAATACTAACTCAAAAATCAGCACTTATAAAACATGTTTCTACCAATTTGAAAGCATGAATTTATCGGACATGTAAATGTCTTCAAATCCAGCTTTACAAACTAGATAGCGATATGGGTTTGAATTCAGCTCAGTTTCACCATATAGTAATAGCCTCTGCAATATATAGCATTGCAAAAACCTTCAAAGGTTACATTTATAATAATTAAAACAAGTTATAAATTTTGTAACTTGCTTTTAAGCTTACATTTTATGATCACTAAATGGAACTTACCAATAGCTCTAAACAAGCTTTGTTTTTATAAGTGCCAAAAGAGATAGAATTCAAAATCTCTATCATTATCCCTAACTCCAGACCAATGGTTTCGCACTTATGGCTCACCTCAGTGGAAGTCTGGGAGTCTAGAAACTAGATCTAAAATACTAACTCAAAAGTCAGCACTTATAAAACACATTTGTATCAATTTGAAAGCAAATGTGTTTTATAAGTGCTGACTTTTGAGTTAGTATTTTAGATCTAGTTTCTAGACTCCCAGCCCTCCACTGAGGTGAGACATAAACTTGAGAACTATTGGTCTGGAGGTAGGGATAATGATAGAGATTTTGAATTCTATCACTTTTGGCACTTATAAAAGCAAAGCTTGTTTAGAGCTCTTGGTAAGCTCCATCTAATGATCATATATATATATATATATATTGATTTGTGAACAATATATACTTTAAATCTTCAATACAAAAATACTTTTTAAAGTAATTTAAATATATGATACACAAATAAGTCATTTTTCCATTCGTATTTTTAATTGACCATATGTGGTTGCTTATTATTGGTTTAACAGTGCCAATGTTTTGGTAGGATGCAACAGGTTTTATCTAATTAATAAAGGTGCTTCAGTAAAATGAAAAATTATGTTATCTATGCATATTGATTTATTGTGCTCATTTTTACAACAATCATGTCTCAACAAATATCAAAATAATTAATAATCTTTATTAGGATATATATTATAAGTGTTCATTAAAAGCCAATTAACACTTTGACAATCCCAATATCAATAACAATTTGCAATTTCAAACTGTTATTAAGGTAACCTTTTAACAATAAAGGTGGAATTCCGCCTTTATTAATGGTCTAATGTATATAGATACTAAATATTGCAACTTGACCACATAGAATGAAATTATTGATAGAAAAAAGTTTAAATAAACCTCTTTAAACTGGTAAATATTCTGAATGCAGACTAATAAATAATCAATTATAATATTACAAACTGTAATTATAATTTTCAAATTGTACCCAAAATATTACTTAAATAATAAGTATAATAATGTTCAAGGTTAAATGTGTTTGAATATGTGTGTTAGTGTTAAAAGGGGAAAACAGTTTTTAACTACCTCACTGTTCAGAGGCTTTTCTAATATTTTCTTATAAAAGAGCAATAAAGAAAAAGGAATTACTAGGCTTATTAATCTTTAGATAATGAGAATGGAATTACTGTGCATCTTTTTTTAAAAAATTATACATGCTATTTATCAATCCCTATTTTTTAAATTGGATTTTCTTTAATTACTTACATGAAAAAAACACTAAACTTGATTAAAATCTAACAAAAAAAAAAAGAGTTTTACCTGAGCCGAATTCAAATCCATATTATTGGAGTGGAAGGCTTATGCACTTCTAATGGAAAATAATATATATATATATCATTAACCAACAAAACAAGAAAAAAATTTTTTTTTATTTAAATTTATATTATTTAAAGATTTCTGAAATGTTATCATTTAGGTGTTAGTCTCTAGTAGCTTGCATTCTAATAATTATGAACAAGCTGTGCGTGTGTATATATTGAAGCAGTCGGATCTGAGTTCGATCCTAGCTTCATGTTATTTACCCTAATACTAACCTTAAATTTCCGATGCAATGGGGCTTTATACGTTCAATCCACGCTAATTTCCATAATGAATAACTTATTTCAAATGCGTAGTAAAATTAATTAGTTTAGTTTAAATTTGATCAATTCTCTAAATAAATTCATGATAAAATATTCATGAATTTATATATATATATTAAATTGCGTGGATTGTGCATATATATATTTGTAAATATTAAATATATATAATTGTTCGAAAGTTTCATTGCGTCGAAATACTTGTTTTTTTCACCTTTAAATAATTTGTAAAGTTTCGTAGATTAAAAGCTACATTCCTTCGATAAGCTTTAAAATTCTTAAAAACAATAGTAAAGTTTTATGAATTAGAAAAAGATAAGGATTCATTTTTCTAATTAAATCATTTTCAAATCTTAAGAATTCATTTTCAATTAGAGAAGGAATTCAAGCTAATTAGTTTGAAAGCCTTATCGAAGGAATGTATTTGAAAACAACTAATTATAAAAAAACACATTGATAATAAAATGAGCGCTAGCCTTAAGGCATCTGGACAATATATATAGCCCTGAAAAGTCAGGAAAAAAAACTAGCTTTGTTGTAGAGTAGTGCAGTGAACTCTGTGCATATAAAAATTGTATTTCATCATGATAGAGGGGGCTAGAACATCAGGAATCTGGCTATGGTTCCTAAAATCCCGAGAAATCTTCAGTGGAGCTGCTGAACCTTTTTCCGGACCGATCATTCTGCTAAAATTATGAAAGCTACTAAAATACTCTTCCAGTAGTCAACCAATGATGCCTACATTTTCAACAACTTGGAGATGTAACTTAAGGACCAGCGGAAGGGGTAATATATTTCTATAATGAACGTTAAACTTTCTGGCCAGTTCGAACTTTATTTTACACTCCTCCTATTTAAGAGCTCTTTATTATTTAATGTAAAAATCTTTATAAAATGCTACTATAAATTTATATTGTAATTCTTTCAATCTCTAGTCTTTAAACTTTTCTTTTCTTACCTGGCGGTTCATTTAATATATATATATATATATTTGTATGCTTTATTAATGTCGTTTATTTAAAATTATATGCCAATAATCTTTCAACTCGATGAGCTCCTTTGTTCCATTTGCCTCACGCAAATAAGATAATATAAATTTTAAATAGTTATTCTCGCCCATTAGAACTAAATTTATAAGTTCTATTAATCATCGAGTTGAAAGAAAATATTACGTGTTTACTATTTTTATAATTGGCTAATAATAAATTATTAGCTCCGTTTTTTACCTATGTCCCCAGCTCCTAAGTTACAAGTGTTTATATATATTCATATAATGTTAAAATGGTATTTTCTTGCTTCACTAATGTTGATTTATTAATTCAAATATAATGTTAAATGTTTTTATTGCAAAAAGGGCCAATAAAGGGTTAAATAGATTTTAATTCAACTTTTGTTGTTATTTTGTATTAAGATTCAGGAAGAGCACGATATTAGGGCATAATTAATATAGTTTATAAATGTTTTAAAATAGTTCGATAAAAGCTCGTTTGACTTTAATTAATTGGTCAAGTCATCACGTAGCGCATTCTACATGGGTTTTATTTTTCAATGATGACTATCAAGTCATCATCTTCGAACGTTGCTGGCGTAGGGCAATCTTCCGCTCCGTTAGGCTGGTCGGTGATCATATTCTCTTATTTAAATTTCTCAAGGAAGAAAGTACTTCCTTTCGTATTCATTAGTCAAAGGGCGTAAGACTTGTTAAATGCAAGCCGCCATAGGACTTCGATCATCGACTAGCGATCATCTTTCAATTTTACTCTCTGCCTTGTAATTCGTCAGTACCGTTGCATCTTTATTCCGGTAAAACCCGCTCCGTGCTCGTAATTCGTGATGAAGTGATTTAAATTAAAGTCGAACCAATTCTCAAATATATTTAGTTTAAATCAGTTTGCAAATCAAGATTAAAGTTATGCCTTAAAATACGTTTTGCTCTTCATGAATAGATTTCCGAATGTGAAAATAAATCTCACATTCCACCGTAATAAAATTAGAACAATCATTTCCGTTCTTAATGAATACCTTTATCTGCCTTTATATTTCTCGTTGGGGGCATAGACATAGAATCCCATGTTGTGTAATACTTGTTGGCATATGATAAGGACCGCCACTCTTATTATATTTATAAATTCTTTTAAAGACTAGAGGTAACTAATGCAATCTATATTTTATTGAACAAAACAAATTATTATTATTATTAAATATTTTCTAACATACTTGGTTTCTAGTTCATCATTCTTTTTATAATTATTTAAATGTTAATACTCGCTGTCTGTGTTGGCAACCCGAACATACATATGATTCGATTTATAAAATTATTCAAAGTATATAAATTCTCAGATATTAGTGTTACTCAGGAGTCTGTAGTCCTCACCAACCGTTGAGCTAGTTCTTGGCGCATAGCACGGTGCCATCGATTTCTGCTATCTGAGCTGTTGAGTTGGGTTTGAATTCAGTTTTGGTTCAGCTGAGTTTGAATCCGATTTGACTTGCGGAGGTGGTGGGTTTCGACCGGTACAATATATACGGTGTTTTGTTAAAATAAACCAGCGTTTGTCACCGTTTTAGAATTATCATCCTCTTTATTAGTATCAAACATAATATCACCCATTTCTCTTTGAAATTTATCAAATATTATTTTGTTTTATATTTTACATTTTATAAAAAAAAAATCATACACAATTATTTATTTATTCAAAATACTGATTTTGTAAAAACAACATTAAAATCTAAAATCGACTTCTAAAAATAAATAATTATTGATGTGATTCTGAAGCTGATGAAGTTGAGACAGTTTGTTTATATTTGGTCAGCAGGGGGCGCTTCCTTCACAGTCTGTCCGAAAGTCACTCTATATAAGCCACAAAGACGGCTCTGGTCATGGATAGATGTGCCTCCATCAGATGATTTAGCCCTCCTATAATGGTCAGAAGGCTAGAGAATATGTATTGTTTCCCTGCTCATGCTTTGTCAAGTAAAGATGCCGAACTCTCAATTTAAGAAAAAGGACAAGACTGTTAAAAAGAGTGTGTGTTGCTCAAACTGTCTGAATGCTCATCATGACTCAAGACAATTTATTTGTTTTTTTACTTTATATTTGCTCGTCTATGTATTCCTTGTATTCATAGGCAATAAAGTTACTTTCGAAACTACTTAAAATTAATCTTAAATCACTTTTTAAAGTTATTTGCAAATGATTTCTTTTTCTGTAAGTTAAGAAGTTGAAAATGCCATAATTAGCTATTTGTTTGTATTCCATAATCTTAATATATAGGGTATATGAGCACAGACTTTCACATGACCCACCACACTCCACTCTATCTAATAACACTAATACACTTAAACACATATATGTTAAAAAGATAAATAATCACCAATAAACGTATTTCATGCTAAACCAGCAATCATCAGTTGCTCCAGATTATCATCTCTACACATATATACTATAAGTGCTCAGCTATATATTAAGATTGACAATCCTCACACTTTAATGGATAGGCTTCAATCTACTCCACACTCCAACTCTTCAACCGTCCATCCAATTGAAAATCTGATGATGGAAATGTTCAAAGGTCACTCTGAGGCCGAGATTCTTGTCACACCCATGTTGACCTAAGGTCAATCTGAACCCCACATGTACAGGACATAATCCATTTAATACATATGCAAGGATGGGCAGACATCTCTACAATGTAATAACTGAAACACAGGCTTATTATATACCTGTGTCTACATATATGTAATATATACAGTATATGAGCATTTCATCATCAGATTTTCAATTGGATGGATGGTTGAAGTGTTGGAGTGTGGAGTAGATTGAAACCTGTTCATTAAAGTGTGAGGATTGTCTATCTTAATATATAGCTGAGCACTTATAGTATATATGTGTAGAGATGATAATCTGGACCAACTGATGATTGCTGGTTTAGCATGAAATACATGTATTGGTGATTATTTATCTTTTCAACATATATGTCTTTAAGTGTATCAGTGTTTTTAGATAGAGTGGAGAGTGGTGGGTCATGTGAAAGTATGTGCTCATATTCCCTATATATATATATATATATATATATATATATATATATATATAGACACAGGTATATAATAAGCTTGTGTTTCAGTTATTCCATAATCTTTTAAACTCCTATTTTTTATCCAAAATGTTTCAATATTATCTTATATATTTACAATTTTGGCTTCAGCATCCATTTTGCAAATCAGTAAGACTTTCTTGCAAAAGTTCGATATCTATTTGCATTAAAAGGATTAAAAACTCTTTTAGTTCTCAGAGAAGATTCTTATCATTTTCTGTTTTCTAGATGTGTGCTATCTATTTCCAAATTGGTATTTTTGATTTTTTTTAAAAAAAAATTTAATGTGTTTAATCATAGAGATAACAATAAAGCTCTATGATTCATATTATTTGTATAGATAGTTGGTCTATTTAAAAAATGACATTAACAAACTCTTAACTTTGATAAGGTTAATATTGTTGCCTAGCAGTTTAACAGAACTTAATTATATTTTTCATATACGTCTGACAAATAAGCAATATCATTTCATAATATTTTGAAATTAATAATAATATGATATTCCATTGTATTCGGAAACTGAATAGTGTTGTTGAACAAATGGAAATTTTTTTTGAGACAATATCCCTTAGATAACCATTTGACTTCCATATGAACTAACAAACACACATAGTATTCATTAGTTTTTTTAAGTGTCATAGCATCGGCCGGGACGCGAACCCGCAACCCGGGCAACTGCCTGCTAGTGCAAGGCAGTCGCACTGACCTCTCGACCACCAATGCAAGACTAGTATTCATTAGTTCTATGACATAATTCTGGAAATAAGTGGTTATTTAAAGAATGCACTTTTTTTTTTTTCATATGTCATAGCATCTGCCGGGACGCGAACCCACACCCATCTGCAACCAACTACTTGCTTGCATGGCGGCTGCGATACCTCTCGGCTAACAACGCAAGAATGCACTTTGGTTTTACTAATTACGAATATTACCAAAATCATTCATTGATTCATTCTACCATTCTATTGTTGTATACTGAGTGTTTTTGATGGAAAATGCAATGGATAGTAAAAATATTAGAAATTTATTGTTTATATAAAATAATCAATCCATGTTATCTGCTAATGTTGCTGATGATTCATCAGTAGCACAAGAAAGATTGTTATAAGTTGGTATTTCTTTTTCATTAAATAATGTTTTTACAACACTAAAAGTGAATGAACCATTAATGTTGATAATTAAAGATATTGTAAATAATATTTCTTCAAATAATTTTTGTCATTGTGATATATCTTTTATATGTTAGTAATATTGCTTCTTATAACAAACTACTTTTATCCAACTATAAAATAAATTCAATGTTTTGAGGATCTTGATTGTTCTTCAGTATTGTTACCCTTTCAGCGATTCATATGGAAACAATATCATTGATCAAAGGAATTAATGAAATGATGCTATTTGGATTTATTGCAATCACAATACTTAAAATTTTATAAAAAGATGGTATCTCCCCCATTTTATAAAGTTTATCATATTTTCTTATTAATAACCCAATTTTCTATAAAACTACAAGACCTTTGTAATGTTGAATTACCAAAATTTTTGAATTACTGTATCACAGTTTTACACTTATGACACATCTTTTTTTTTTTTTAAATTGCAAAAATAATTCACATCTTTACCTTTCTTACCAGCATGTTTTCTGGTTGCAAGTATTTTCATTTTTGAAGGATTCCCTGCCTCATCTAGAAAAACTTACTATCATATAAGACACATTAGTAATTGCTTATTACTACACTAAGCCATTAATTTTAAATATTCAAATCAATATTGGCAACATTTTTTATTTCAGAGGCATGGTCTCTGTTTTAATTAAATAAGAATAATTTTAAATAAATTGCTAACATATCATATTAAATTCTACACTGCCGATAAATGAAATTAGGAATATGAATATATTTATAAAAATATAAAGATGGTTTTTAAAATAAAAAAACTAAACTACGATAATTTTAATTCGTTAATGTTTCATTTATATTATTAAAGCAGCAATATAATATTACATTTAAAAAAATGTAGAGTTCAATATAACTATAAAATGCCAAGAAAAATATTACTAATACACTACAGTATGAAGAAACAAATGAATAGATGTTTTTTTGCTAAAATAAAACACACTGAAGAAATTTAGTGCTCCTGAAGGCCTTTCTATAATAACCGTAATTCCATCTAATTAAGTTTGTATTGCATATAAAGTCAGAATAAATTAGTGATGATTTATTTGCTTAATTAGCCTAAGCAGTCAAATGAGTTATTACTAGCATATCATGGTGTTATATTATATATGAACTGGAGTAACATTAGCTACATCACCTTTAATCATTAGAGGCCTGCCTATAGCCATGCCAGACTGTAAAACCAAAAAAAAAGTATTTATTCATTGTTAAATGACATAGAAAATTTTTAATTTTTATCCCAAAATGTAAATAACAGTTTATTGCCCTTAAGACCCAATAAATATCTGCAAGGAGAGCAGTATTTCCCTGGTAGAGAATCAAGTATAAACAATTGTACTGTCCTCTATTTGCTGAAATTCAATCAACTTTTTACAATTAGAAAGCATATCTTATTTTACATCAAAAGTTGTCTAAATAATAAGATGTGATATATTGGACTATTTCCATTATTTATGAGTTAAGATTGAATGAATAGAAAATTTAAACTTTATTTAAACTTTCCAAATACACACAACTTGTTAGTAATAATACACAAATAGACAATACAGGTTAGTCTATTTGTGTGTTATTACTAACAAGTTGTTTGTATTTGAAAAGTTTAAATAAAGTTTAAAATTTTCTATACATTCAACCTTCACTCATAAATGATGGAAATAGTCCAACATATCACATCTTATGATATACCATCATTACAAACCTTCAGACAAATTTTCTAAATAATCTTTCAGTATTTAGTGTAGAATATAAAAATATTTTAAAGCATCCAACAAGTAAAATTACTGTATTTAAAAAAAAATTCATGAAAATTTAGAGATAATTATCTCAAATTCATAGTCAGTCCATTTACATATTTAATATCTGAATAAATAATAAAGGATTCCTATTAAATAAACAGTAAAACTTTAAATATTAAATACTGAAAATAAATAAAATAACAAAAATGAACATTATTTATGTAAAAGTGTAGTAATTGAAGAAATTGTAGTGATTGTTTAAAATTTTGATCAAATCATCTGTTACTTTTTGTCTGATAGATTCCCATATAATGTTAATATTCATCAGTTAACCTATTATCTCAAATGGCTGATTTTTGTATATTTACATATTCTCTTTTGGGATATTACATATGAAGTGTGTGCGTGCTTGAACGGAATGATTATTTATTGTATTGTGTTATTTTAACATTTTTTTAATACTAATTGAACTAGTTGTGTTGTTACATTTTTATTTACCATTGTCAAACTCACTCCACTCACAACGTTGACCCCATCCACTTCAAATAAATGTAATAATGATTATTATTAATCATTTTCTAAACTGGAGATTGGCTTTAGTACAGATATAAACTTTAAACCTCAGTTAAAGATCAATATATCTGATTTTTTAATTTTAAACATATGTACACATGGAATTATTCACCTTTCTCTTTCCCATGTGTGATACCTTTATAGATATATTAAACAACTTTCGTACTTCTCCATTCTTTTTAAATTCATATAAATAAAGATACAATAAAAGACAAATGACTCCACGATGCATTTCATGTTGAACCAGCACTCATCATTTGACCCAGGTCATTATCTCTCATATATATCTGTATTATATGAAGGGTATTTATTTATAGTCAAGGGTTACATTTTTATTGACCATTGTCAAAGTCACTCCACTCATAACTTTGACACCATCCACCTCAGATAAATACAATAATGATTATTACTAATCATTTTCTAAACTAGAGATTATTTCTAGCACTGATATAAACTTTAAACCTCAGTTAAAGCTTAATACATCTGAGTTTTTAATTTTAGACATACACACACATGGAGTTATTCACCTTTCTCTTTCCCATGTGTAATATCTTTATAGATATATTAAACAACCTAATTGACTAGCTATTGTGGTTATTTATTTAAATCATATTTATGTTGTGGTTTACTTTAAAATAGTTTTACAATTCTCATCAAATGTTAAAAAAAATTATTGATGTATAAGGTTTGATCATAATTTTTAGATTGTCAATGCTGCTAGATAATGTAAAGGTGCATAGAAATTGAAATCTTGGTAAAGCTTTCTGATATATATATATATATATATATATATATATATATATCAGAAAGCTATATATCAACATTTATGCTATATAGTATATATATATATATATATATATATATAAGACTCTATAGCATAAATGTTGAGGAATACTATTGGTTGAAGGAGTACACACATGCTTATAATATTTTAAGGCCTTCTTGTTTGAATAAAAGGTCCAACATTTTGTCACAATTATCTTTTATTTATGCCTTTATCAATAAATTTGATTTAATTTGCAGTATGGATTTGTGACACATATAATAAATTATAGTTTTGAACTGTCATAATCAAGTTAGAAAATAATTAACTAAAACATTAAGAAGCATATAATTTTAGTCATGAAAGTAGAATAAGCATTGAGAATCCCAATAGCTGAATATGATTTTACTAATCTAGGATCAGCATAATTTTTAAAAGTTACAAAGAAATAACTGTAAAGTAAATGACAGATAATGGTATCAGTGAGGTGATTATTTCTATAAAAACCTAGCAGTTGTTTGAAATGATGCTAAGTACTGATTTTATGAAGTTCTTTTTGTCTCAAAGAGTTGGTTTACCAGAGCTAAGAAAATGATTTGAAGATGTGTGAGGATATCTTCAGAGAAATTTTGATGTGACCATTTTCAGTACAGTGATATGATTCTTGAAAAAAATTCTTTAATGTAGATGTATTTCTTAATGGTATTTATTTGTAAGAAGTTTTTATAAAATATTTCAAGTTAGTTTAGATTGCATTATGGCCTGATATTTCTTTCTAAGGGCTTCAAAAGATTTCAACTATAGGAAGAAGGACATCTCATGATTAGATTCATAAGCTAGCAGATCAGTATGTAGCTTGTGGTGGAGCTATTTCAAAACCTCAATAAGTATCCGTAATTTGTGAAGCTAATAAATCTTTGCTATAAAGAATCAGTGGATATAAATCAGAGGAGAGATTTTAGAAGTGAATGCAAGAAAGAAAGATGCAGAATTTTAGATAAGGATTTTAAAGATATGTATCATTAAACCACTTTGAAAAAAATATCAAACAATTTAATCATATCTTGATCATCCTCTTCCTGGGGAAATGTATTTTCCACAGATAAACTTTATACTGGGCAACAATCCAAGATGAGTACGTCTGATAATTCATTTCTTGATCTTGATATGATTTTTATAATTTTCGTATAAATGTAGAGGATTTGAACACAGACTTTTTAAGCACCCTTCAACTATCCACACCATCTCATATCACTAGTACACATGACTGCCCACATGTAGAAAATATAAATAATCACCAGTATATGCATTTCATGCTGAACCAGCACTCATCAGTTGGTTCAGATCGACAAACTGATGAGTGCTGATTCAGCACAAAATACATGTATTGGTGATTATCTTTTCTACATGTGTGTGGACATGCATATCAGTGATGTGAGATAGTGTGGAAAGTTGAAGGATGCTTGATAATCTGTGTTTAAATCCCTTATATTTACAACTAAGCTCCAGGTATATGAAGAATGCTTGTATTTTAAATTTTCATATAAGAATATTTTTTATGCTCTAATAATTTTTACTTGTGAAAGATTGTTTATGTTTATAAAATTATATCAGATAGAAAAATTATATATTTTTGATTTTGTATTATATTTTATTGCTGTTGTTTAAATGAATGTTTTATATGATGACTTTGGCATAAGTTATGAACCTGGCCAGATTATTCTTAAATATATATTTCTATGTATGGTAGAATGAATGAATGCTGAAATGAACAAATTCCTATAAACAATTACATTTAATCTAGCATATCCCATGTTATATCATCAAACATTTTCTGTTTGAAAGATATATAAAAAATTGTTATAGGTGGCATATTAAATTTTTTTAGATTTATATGGTGTGGTGTTTAATTATATGCATATGATAAAGCAAGAAAAAATGCTTATCTTTCTTCATCAAGTGATTGCCAAAATTCCTTGTTTAATATCCTCCCTTTCATTGTTTTTTTATGAAAGTTGTTGACATAGTTTACAATGCTATAGATTTCAAAATAAGAAAAGTTTTGAAAATCTGAAATCTGACTAGTTACATATTTATATACATTTAAAAATTTCTGATCTGATTTATCATATATCACATTGAGTGCTAAATTAAGGTCACCATGTTTTAGCTGAAGGTTAATTAAAAATATGCTACATCACAACAATTTGGATTATTAATTTTAATTGGTGGTTTGCTTGGTTATAATATAGTTGAAGATTTATTGTAGTTTGATACATAGAAATTTCCCATTCTAATTCAATATTTATGTTTATGAAAACAAGTTGTTTTTTTAAAAAAAAAAGATATACATAAAAATGACTAATTTCAGTTTTAAATCAAAGCAGCTTTGGAAATGAGTTTATTATTGACTGGATAGTGACTCATACCCAAGTATTAAAAGAAATTATAGAAAAGACCAATGAACATGAGTTGATATTATGCTTGGGATTTATAGGTTATGAAAAGGCATTTGATTTTATAAACATTTCTACAGTGTTTAAAGCATTGAACCATCAAGATATAGACCCATGAAATTGTCATATTCTGAAGACTATTTATAAAAATTCAAAAGCAGTAATTAGTTTATGTGAGGAAACTAAAATGATTAACATTGAAAAGCATTTTTACCAACAAAACATTTTACAATAGTTTTATGGGGAGTATTTTGTAAATTAAATAAGAAAGCTAGAAGAATAAAAGTAAATGCTAATTGTTTTACAAGAATATGAGTTGCCATTATGCTTTGCATTTGTAAATTATGAAAAGCATTTGATTCTATAAACATTTCTTCATACAGCAAAACTCTCCATATAGTAGTGCCATCTTGTGCTAACAAGAGCAATCAATGGATGCCAGAAGGCTTGTGCATAAAATCCCTATCTAGTGCCTACTCATCCAATATCCCCAGACTAGTTTCTGGCTTGTGGCCTTCATCAGTGAGGAGTCTTGGATTGGAGAGCACTGCACCTAGATCTTAGGATCTAATGCAACCCTCCAGCACTCACCTTTTAACTCTATTTAACTACAAAACTATGAGATTGAAATTGAAAACACTATTAATATTTTCAACCCAAGCTCAATAGCTTATATAGTCATATAGATCCTAAGATCTAGGTCCAGTGCTCTCCAATCCAAGACTCCTCACTGATGAAGGCCACAAGCCAGAAACTAGTCTGGGGATATTGGATGAGTAGGCACTAGATAGGGATTTTATGCACAAGCCTTCTGGCATCCATTGATTGCTCTTGTTAGCACAAGATGGCACTACTATATGGAGAGTTTTGCTGTATTTTGAATTGTTTAATAACAATTATTGTGCTAGTATGAGATAGTGATCATGTGATGTTGAGTGGTTTAACATTTCTTCAGTGATTAAACCATTGGATCATTATGCTATGAATGCAGGATATTGTCATATTCTGAAGAATATTTATAAAAATGCAACAGCAACAATTAGATTACATAATGATATAAGGAAGGTTAACATTGAGAAGAGTGCAAGACAGAGTGGCTCTCTCCAAAACTTTTTACAACATTTTGCTGCAAGAAGTATTTTGTGGATTAAAATGGGAAGCTAAAGGAGTAAGAGTAAATGGAGATTATTTAAGTCACTTATATTTTGCAGATTGTTGTTTTTGAAAATAATGCTTCAGATCTTCGGGAAATGTTGCAAGAGTTATCAGATGATAGTAAAAAAGTAGGACTAAAGGTAAATGTCAAAAAGACTAATGTAATGTACAATGGATTTTTTCAAAAAATGAAAATAAAGATTTATTATTATGAGATAGAAATTAACAACTACAAATATTTTGGACAGATTATTACTACAGATGGAAACGATAGAATTAAATTTATTTGGAGTGCTTTTGATAGAAATAATTTAATATCAAAAGAAAATATGCCTAAGGTTATTAATAAATCTGTTTTACCAGTTCTTGCTTATGGATCTGAGACTTGGATACTTAATAGAAGAGCAATACAGAGACTTTAGACCACTCAAAAATGTATGGAGAGATGCATGCTAAAAGTAACTAGAAGAAATCGAAAATGTGATACTTGAGTAAGGTAACAGACAGGTGTTACTGACATTGTTGAAAGAATTAAAGGACTGAATGGACAATTGAAATCTTAAAGTAGAATCCAAGAGATTGTCAAACATCCAGAAGGAGACTATAAGTGAGATGAATGGTGGATGAAATAAGCAAGGATGCAGGGGTAATGTGGAGAATAGAGGCTAGAGATCAGAGATAGATTAAACTTGATGTGTTTGTAAAAGGTTTTTAAATAACGGTTTAAAAAAATGTTTAGTAAATGTATTTTGCTAGTATTTGCTTATAGATCACAGTCAATGACATTTAACAGAAGACCAATATAAAGATTTTAAACTACTGGATGAAGTATGGAAAGATGCATATTAAAAATAATAAGAAAAAATTGACAATGGAATATATTAATTAAAATGGCAAACAGATACCTTTGACATAATTGAAATAATTAAGAGACTAAAATGAGGTTAGATTGGTCATATTGATGGAAGAGTTAATGATAAATGGTCATTTGAAGCTTTAAATTGGATCACAAAAGATGGTTAATACATAGAAAAAGACTATATATGAGATAGATAGAATAAAGAAGTTTGATAGTGTGATGTGGAGAAGTGAGTTAGGATTGTATTAAACTTAAAAAAAGTATCCTACCGTGAATTGATAATTATTGAAAATGATATATCAAAGCATTAATATCAACAGAAAAACTATGCTAGCACATAGAATATACATATAATATATACATTTGTTTATTCAGATCGAAGTACTAATTAGTTGCATTAGGATAATGAATACATATTTTTTTACAAAATTACACTGGCAACAATATTATATTTATATGGTCACTCTTGAGATAGTGATGGCTGATAAAATTATATTCTCTTCATTAAAACAAACAATAATATTTACTTTTAACAAATCTTGTTCCAAAACAAGAGTAATGACATTAATCTTAAATAGCTTCTATTAAAGTAAATATTTTGAATTAAGTCAAATTACATGAATGCTTATATACTCTATATATTACATATATTGATACAGGTATATAATAAGCCTGTATTTCAGTTTTGAAAGGTTTTTGTAATTATAATCTTCTAATTAAGCATATGTTTGGAATTCTGCATGTTCTAAAAAGTAATGTTTTATGAGTAGAAGTTTAGACT
Organism: Epiperipatus broadwayi; assembly: GCA_028023455.1. NCBI lineage: Eukaryota > Metazoa > Onychophora > Udeonychophora > Euonychophora > Peripatidae > Epiperipatus > Epiperipatus broadwayi. Next base: position 2,471,066 of record JAQFVV010000036.1, on the reverse strand, counting down.
GGTAAATCTAATGTATATATTGCTCATATATGGTATATGATTGTAAAGGACTCTATATTAATTTAATATTTAATACAAAGCTATTCTGATTTTTTTAACATTATTAAGTTCTAGAAAAGTAAATCTTTCACGTATTTATATATACATTCACACTTATTTTTTATATTTATTTTATTAATGATTTCAAATCATTAAGCTGTTTTTGACAGTCATGATAAGTCATAATTATTGAATGCTGTGAAATATGGTGAGTGTCAAGAACATTCCGAATAATTTGAAATATTAATAAGCGTAAAAATGAAATTTGAAGAGTATTCATAAATCAAATAAAGATTTTATTTAAACGAAGTTAATTAAAAGTTTGACAATATTGTTAAACGATGATGCATAAATTTGTAATTATTATTATTTTTATACTAATCTTGTTATCTATTTATTATGGATAAAAGTTAATTTTAATTTTATTATTAATATTTTTGAATTAAAGTGCGACTATATACCCATAATAGTTATTAATTGACTTTTATATGAGAACTAATATTAATATCCTTAATATGAATATGGAATTAGGATATTTGATGAGTCTAGTTCATCTGAAGGTTCATCTGAAGGATGATAAAGAGGGATAGTCTAACTTTTTGAACTGGTGGTTGGCTGTGCTACAGTACAGTTGAGGCAGAATGCAGTGATAAAAAGCAAAAAAATGAAATATGAATCCTTCTACAAGATGCTAAAAGTAAATAAGAAACCACTCACTTTCTTGCATGTGACTTAATGAAAAGCATTGAAGTACCACCATAAAAATAGAGCAAGAGTGGATTAACTATGGCCTATTGCCACACATGGCTCATAATAGCAGATTTTGTAACCCATGGACCAGGAACAAGTGTAAGATTTTTTTTTAAATTTCACTATAAAATGTGAAATTATATAAACAAATAGTATATGTTTGGTAACATGTGATTGTTCTAAATTTATTTAGTATATGGCTGATCTCATCCATCAAACAAATGTATTAGATTTATAATTCTATGCAAATTTGTCAAAAACATTTTTCATAAAATGCATGCATAATGCATTATCATGAGTCATAAAGTTATGCAAATTATTTAATATATTTCAAAAACAATGAATGTTATGAAAAATTGTTTCACACAAAAATGTCTGAAATTTTTGAATACAAACATTTTTTGTCAAATAATTTTTTTGGGTATATTATTGGCAAACCAAGAGTTGAGTAGAATCAATTTGGAAGTTCCTATGAACAGATATTGTCATCATAAGTTTTTCCAAAAAATATTATCATTGTAGAAATAAAAATTGATCACATTTAAACATATGCACATACACACATATGAGGTTGGACATCATTCTGAAATTGCGCAAAATAGATACTAACAATTTTACTTTATAAAAAATGAATTGAAAATGGAAAATCTATTTCAAGCACGATCACAATATTCTCCGCTAGTGTGAGTATCTTGTGTATTAGTAAGGAAAGAACATTTTTATATTTAACCTGCTAGAGTCCATACAATAACATGACTCCTGTGATTGGAAAAGTTTGTCCATTCATGGTTTAGAGATTCAGGTATTTGAATCTTTTAGTGTTTCTGAAGAGTGAAGATTGTTTGTAAAATGCATGCATGGGTAAGAGGATGAAATGAATTTCTGTGTTGGTAGATGTTTATGATATTGTGGAATTGAGATAACAGATTCATTGACAAAAATTAAAAAAACAAACTTGATCATATTGTACCAAACGAAATTTGGTGTAATTTAGCATTTGAACTAAGAGTAATTATATATATTTTAAATAATTTTAGTAGGTAATGCATTAATGTTTAAGGATTGAAAGGGTTGCTATGATGACAAAATGTTAAAGCAAAAAGTGTGTTATTATTGCTACATAAAGTAATCCTATCGGTTGTTTAAGATAAGCATGCATGTAATAAAATGTATAATCTTAATAACATTATTATTGTTTCTTTATTCTGTGCTATTTTCATTTAGCGCATTTATAAGTAGTCAGTTATAAGCATTACAAACAAATATTTAATATTCTAAGCAGGTATGTTGTTGAGCTTACGTTGTATATGTAATATTTAAATTGGAATAAAATATATATTTCCAATGCAATGTTGTAAAATGTATTTGAAATTGTTTTGGTTTGTATTATGTTAAAAAGTGTACCATATGTGTTTATAAAGTATAAATATCATTTTTATATGTAGTCATTATTATTATTATTATTATTATTATTATGATGATGATGATGATGATGATGTTTCAAAGGATAAACTTTATTAGTATTCTAAAAGGTTATACAAGTTACATTTGACAACATAGTTTTTATATATAAATTGGTTTCGCAAAACTATATATGTACAATGATTTGATCAGTGATTGTATGCGTTATCAAACTAGAAGTATTTAGGAAAAAAAAAACAGTTTAACAAAGTCAATGATGATCACTCAATCATACGATTGTATACAATTAGATGTACTTCAATTAAATTAAAGCAGGAATGCATCTAATGTGTGTCAGACCTCAGAACTGGCACAAGGATCCATATTAGATATAGTTTTTTTGTTAGTGCTTGTATATAAGTTCTTGTATATTCCAGGTGTCAATGTACTTAGATTGATCAGTAACCTTCATGTCTCTTTCACGCATGGTTTGTAGCTTATTTCTTTATTATTATTATTATTATTATTATTATTATTATTATTATTATTATTATTATTATTATTATTATTATTATTATTATTATTATTATTATTATTATTATTATCTGAAATATAGGCTTATTATATACCTGTATCAATATATGTAATATGTAGGGTACATGAAGAGTTGGAGTGTGGAGTGGATTGAAATCTGTTCATTAAAGTATAAAGATTGACTTTCTTAATATATATCTGAGCACTTATTGCATATATGTGTAGAGATGATAATCGGGACCAACTGATGATTGCTGGTTTAGCATGAAATACGTTTATTGGTGATTATTTATCTTTTCGACATATATGTGTTCAAGGGTATCAGTATTGTGAGATAGAATGGAGACTGGGGTTCATGTGAAAGTCTGTGCTTATATACCCTATATATTATTATTATTGTAAAAGATTTTAGTTTTGGAATGCAGGGTGAATTAATATTAGAGTGATGGATGAGTGTAACATTAGTTTTTGATGAATATGACGGAAATCATGCAAGGTTATAAATAAGACTGATAATTCAAATTTGCCCTCTACCATTCAGACTTTCATTGAAACAAATCCAAATTCATTTATATATTTTATTTTTTATTTTATAAGTATCTGCATGATAATGATGAACTAATGGAGTAAAAAGGATCGCCCTTTTCCAGGAGATCAGGCTGTTTTTCTGAATACTTGTTAAAAGAAGGAGAAAGGAATGTATTACATTTAAATTCATCTTAATATTACTTTAATGAAGGAGAATTGACACTATAAATAAAATGTTTTAATTATGAAATATCGAAAGTGATAATATACTGCTTTATATGAAAATTATTTCTATCTAGGATATTTTATAATACCTATAAATTTGAACCAGTTTATTTTTATATTGCATACATCGTAAATGGAGGTTTGCATCTATTTATTTATAATGCTATTACAATACCAAATGTTTGTTAAATAGAGAATAAAATATATATATATACTACTTCGAGAGTATTGAAATCTATAAATATATTTTATATATTTTATATATGAGCGCAGGCTTTCTGAAAGTCTGTGCTCATATACCTTATATATTACATATGTAGACACAAGTATATAATAAGCCTGTGTTTCAGTTATTACATTGTAGAGATGTCTGCCCATCCTTGCATATGTATTAAATGGACTATTTCCTGTATGTGTGGGGTTCAGATTAACTTTAGTTTAACATGGGTGTGACAAGAATCTCAGCCTCAGGATGGCCTTCGAGCATTCCATCATCAGATTTTCAATTGGATGGGCGGTTGAAGAGTTGGAGTGTGTAGTAGATTGGAGCCTGTCCATTAAAGTATGAAGATTGTCTATCTTAATATTTATCTGAGCACTTATAGTATATATGTGTGGGAGATGATAATCTGGACCAACTGATGATTGCTGGTTTAGCACGAAATACCAATATTGGTGATTATTTATCTTTTCAGCATATGTGTGCTTGAGTGTATCGCTGTTATTAGATAGAGTGGAGAGCGATGGGTCATCTGAAAGTCTGTGCTCATATACCCTATATATTAAATATATTTTATATTTGTATAACTATTAAAATACGTTCTACTTCGTTTGGATTAACAAATATCATTGAATTATTTAAAGCTCACAGAGTAAACATTAAAATTATTGTGTTTTTTTTTCAAGTACCTGGTAGAAGAACAGTGTTCAGGTCATATATTAATGTGTTTTATTTATGTATTTATTGATATTATATTCTATAAACACTATTGATTATTATATTATAAAATAGTTTAGTGAAATAGAAGAAAGTTTAATTTAAATTTATATCCTAAATTTTAATGGTTAAAATTCTAATTTGTAATATCATATGTTTATCCCTTAACCATAAATTATTTTAAAATACATATTGCAAGTATTGAAAATTTGTATTACGAATAATCATTTATTGATATTATATTTGGAAAATAAAGTTGTCGAATAAACGTACTTATTATTATAATTTAGATTAATAAATCATTATATTGCAAATAGTATATAATTATCATAGCTTTCTTATATATTAAAGTGTGTGTGCAGCAACATTTTTGTATTATAAAAATTTTAAATATCATGTAATAAATATTAAATAGATGAATTTTTGTAAGTTCCCTATTTTTATAAATATTAATTTAGTTGAAGGATATATTTCATGATATTTATTAAAGTATATGTCATAAATGTTTATTATTCATTTGCCATTGTTATATTTATTGTTAATAAATATTAATTCAATTAAGCAAATAAACTGGCTTCAGTCATCATTTCAGTTATTAATGGAAACCTATTAGCTAATAAAATTTTAATACATAGAGTCTATTTTTTTATATATATAAACTTTATTATATAGATTAGGTAATTACATAGTATAATGATGAAAGCACACAGTTAAGTGCAAAGTAGGAATGAGGTCACTTGTCTATCTCTGTGGTCAGGAACAGCTAAATGTCCAATACAGGCATCACTAACTATCATTGGCCATTGTTCCAAGGTTCCATGTCACATTGTAAATATATGACAGCTGTAATCTTTTTGTCTCAGTCAGGTATACTTCAAAGCTTTGTAAAGTGTAATTGGCTAATGTTATTATTGGTAGGATCATATCTTGCATCTAATTGACCAATAAACAAACAGTAAAAGGGTTGAGATCCTTATAGACAGAAACATACCATTGGAAATACTGGAGATGAGGGTCGTAAGGTCTTGTTACTTTTATAGATAGAGGATATAATGTCTCTATAACATTGCAGTGAAGAGAAATGACATAAGATATGTAACATGGTGCTATCATCTCTCTGACATATAGGGCAGACCAGGTCTAAGTGTGAGAAACCTCTATGAATGATCAGAAAATGGCATGTAGGGAGAGTATTTAAGTTTATTTTGATTAGGAAGTCACAATATTTCGGTTCCAAATACCACTGCTTGAATTTTTTGATAATTGAATGATTGGAGAATGATAACAGAGAAGGACTTATAGGAATATCATCATTAGTAAGGTGATATGCCTCCCAGTAGTTAATTTTTTGAGAATTTGATTGCTTGAGCAAAATGGTGAATTTTCAAATGAGCATTAGTATGAATGACAACCAGCTCTTCACAGGAGGAGGAGGGGTTAGGTAGGGTTAACAGCAGTGAAGCTTAAAGCTTCTGGGAGCCAATAGCATGATTTTTGGATGGTATTATATGTGTGTTGGAAATGAAAAGTAATCATGCAATGAAGTGATACTCTATTGCATTTTTGAGTGCTTCTAGAGGTTTATCAGGTGAATGGGCACAGTCTTACCCTTCCAGAATAGTTTTGAACATAGGTTATTTATTTTCCTAATAAATTTTTGAGAGAAGTTGATATATCATTGGCATGAAATAAGAAATCATTGGGAACACTAAGATGTTAAGCAGTGAGTTTTTTTGCAAATACGGACATGTAAACTTTTGATAATGATATTGTGATCTTGTTGATTGAGAGGACAAGTGATTCTTGGACATTTTCCCTTATTGCCAAGGGGAAATTGGGGTTTGGAAAATTCAGAAATTTTTAGTGCTTGGGGGTAAATGGAGAATTGATTGTGTTTTCAGAGGATAACTCCATGCTGAGGATTTGTCCATGTTGAAATTGAACCAGACTTGGACAAAAATGCCCACAGTATTTAATAAGTTTGGGGATTAGCTTTTGGGAATGGAGAAATACTGCCAGGTCATTCAGAAATGACATATGGGGGATTGATTTGTTGAGGGTTGGTATGTATATCCTGGGTAGGTCCTGCTTAATTTTTTTAGTAATGAATTGATATAAATTATAAACAGCAGGGCACCTAATGGGGAGACCTGTGGAATGGAATTTGTAAGTGTGAAGGAGGATCAGATCCTCCCATTTAGAGAGATGAAAGTGTCCCTATTATTGAATAGATTTTCAATAATATTTATAATGCAAGATGGAATGTCTAATTTGTCAAGTAAGTTGAGAAGGCAACCAGTCTGAATCAAGTCATGGGCTCCCACAATGTTTAAGGCAATTCATGGTTGATTTCACATACAAGACAAGAAAACTTGAAGAATTTATGATCTTATGTGATAAGATAAGATATTTTACGGTAATATCTCCACACTAAAACTCAATATATATCTATTTATATTATTCTATTTATTTCTATACTTAGCGCTTTCGAAGGAACGATGCCTTTAGTTTCAAAGCTATAGATAGATAGTTCTAATAATTAATGTTCAATTTATTTTAAAACCACCAAATGCAAATTATTCAAATCAGGTCTGCCATTTCTTCGAGATTGCGTAAAACATGTCTCTTTTATTTAACGAGGTTTCGTCTAAATTAATGAAATAGGCCTCCTTAATTTTTCTTCTTATCTCATGTCACTCACTGCACATCACTTGCAGATTAACAAACACAATAAACCACCAGCCAAAAGATTTGTGGTTTGCAAGAAGTGCCAACTCATTAATTTAAATTAATTATTGAACAACAAAATAGAGACATGTGAGCAAACTAAAGGTATGAAAAACTGCCAGAGCATTTAGTAAGGATCAATAATAATAAAAAAGGAAGGCATAATAAGTGTATAAAATATAATCTCCCAATACACTATCCAATAGATAAAATTGGAAAACAAATTTGGAATCTTAAAACCAAGATTCCAAGACACACTCTAAATACAAAGAAAAGCAAATACATATAATAAATATGAGATTAAATAACTATTAAAGCTCTATACATCAGATTTATTTATAGATTGAGTGGAGATTTTAACTAGAGATTTATATATCCTGAAAAGAATAAGAAATATTTTACCTTATGGTAAAGCAGAGTCCATGGAGTTTTTCAAAGAGTGCACACAATTATTTTGAATTCAACTTTCAGATCTTCATTTATTTATTGCAGCACATATAGAGGCATATTTTGGGATCCTTTCTAATTCAGACTTTCATGGCATAATTGGAAGAACAGCTTGGAATCAGGAGTCTGTCCTTATGTAATGTAACAGGGCATGTTGTAGGTTTGAATACAAACAGCAGTCAATTTAGACATCTTGGGGAAGCAAACTTTATATCCAGACTGCCAACACAGTATGGATCTCAGCAGGCTAATATAAAATGAATAGTAGAATTATAAGCTGAATAAAATCACTTTGAAGCAGAATTAGCTTGGTCAAGCCAAGAATAATCATGTCTGAAATTTTTGGGGTTATTTTTATCTTCTCTCTATCTCCCACGTAATCATTCCTATTTTTCAATTATAAGACTTAGCCCAGGGCAAATCTATCTCCCACTCAACCTTAATTAAGAATTTTAATCAGAGATTATCTTATAGAAACAAAAACAATGCAAAATTAAATCTCCGCTTTTTAAATTAGACTAAAAATGGACTGTCATTAAAATAAAAGAAACAGGAATGCAATTAACTTTCCAAAATTAAAATCTTTCTCAAAAAAAAATAAAAAATAAAATAAAACAAAGATTAAAACATTTAACTTGGAAGGTTTTTACAATTTGATTTTTTAAAATAAAATTAAGTGTCAGAAGAAATTTATTTTAATGTAACAAATAAAATTTGTTGAAGACCAAAATTTAAAACCATAGAATTTTACAATATAGTTGCATATGTGCGCTATATCCAATGAAACTTTTACATAACTTTATAAAAATTGTGAATTGGATACAGCATTTGGTTCAATATATATATATATATATATTTCTACATGTACAAAATAATTATATTTTATTTAAAAGAAAATGAAATTTATCTAATTTATCTTTGAAATAGCAATACCTGGATTGCTAATGAAGTAGAAATGTTGTTGGGTTTATATTATGATACAATTTTTCTTTTTACAAAGGTGATATTTTCATCATTAACTTAGTTTTTTATTAAGTACCTTGATTATAAATTTATTTAAACACACATTGATTACATAAGTAATATTTACTAAGGCTGTAGCCTCAAGAATATGCATAAGCTTGTGGTTAAGACCTGTAGAGGTCCTTACTATCGCATTTTTACACGCATATTCCTGAGGCTACAGCCTTAGTAAATATTACTTAACTACCTTGATTTAAATTGTTGAGAAAAAATTAAGTTTATATTAAGGTGTTCTGAGAGGAAAGTTAAATAATTTCCTTATACATTATATGTTTTTACTAAGTTTTATTAGCTTCATGACTATCAAATTTATTTTCTTAAACTTCTATTAGCTAAATTATCAAGCCTATTTTAGTTTAAATCCAAAGAAAATGTTAGTACTGTTATAACCATAACTAGATATGAATTTGGTATTTTCCAGGGTAATGGTTAATAGTGATTTAATATTAACAACGTCATTTTAAAATGATTTTTGTAATATTTCCTTCAAAAACATTACAAAAAAACAACAACTTATTTTAAAATATGTAATATTGAAATACAAATATAATATATATACTTAACGTATAGTATACGTAATTAATGGACATTCGAACCCAGAATTTTTTAGTCTATTCAATCACCGCTCTATCTCAAGAAAGTGATACACATGATCACACACACATGAAAATGATACCTGATCCCATGCAAAACCAACACTCATTAAATGAACAGATGGTTTTGTTATGGTCACATGCAGTTTACACTTAGATATTAATGTGTACATTTGTATATCTATATGCAAACACATTTACTTCTGCACATATCGTTTTTAATATTTTAGCCAGAAGAGTGGGGACTTTTCTGATGAAAACCAGTCTTCTGGTTGAAATATTAAAGCGACTGTGTCTCTAGAGAAATACGTTTATATTTCCTTCTGTTAATTAAATATATTTATTATTTTTCTTCATATTATACATGGATGTATGTGTATCCAATTGTACCCATTATGAGATTTAAGTAATTTAATTAAATAGCAAAATGTCTATATACATATAATGTACGCACGTATGTATGTGTGCTTATAGTAAATAATGTATATTTTTTATATCCTGATGAAATCAAAATATTATAATTCTAATCTTTATATTCTCGTGATTGGTTTTATTTATATGTATACATATTATTATCATAATTCATCAGAATTCTCAAATAAATTGTATTATGTTATAAATAATTGTATTAGGCTTTTAAATCTTCAGGTTTTTATATCCGATTTTTATTGGAATTAAAGCTAAAACAAAGAATATGAGTACTCACAAATTTATATATATATATATAAACGGTCTAACAATCGTAAATTGGTACCTTGTTTATAAGATTATTAAAATAAATGTACACGGTTTACAGATAAGCAAAAAAAATGTTAGCTAAATTAAGTCTTTGTAAAAAGACTTTTTGTTTGCTTTCTTGTTTGCAAAGATATATATAATTTAATAAAAGGGTTTAGCATTTTTTATTTAAAGAAAAATGAAAATTATATTACTTGAGAAGAGGTCGAAAGATGATTTTTGTATCAAGAAATTTGTTTGTCAATTATGAATTTCTAGGAACAGTAATTGTAAAAATAACACTTATTATTTATAATGCGAAGTTTTGTAATTTTTTTTTTTTTTAGTCTAAAAATGTTTATAACGAAGTTAAATGTAAATTTAATAATCACACAATCAATTCCATAGGTATCCTAAATAAAATTTCAAAACTAATTACTAAACATATATTTGTAAAAATAAATTTTGTCTAGCCAAAACATATAACTGTAGGGTGAAGATTTTTCCAAATTTAATACTTTTCTTCTAATCCATAACTTTTTTTTCCATATTTCTCCATTAAACTTATCTCATCCATCAATATTATGCGTAACTTTTTTATATATAGGGTATATGAGCATAGACTTTCACACGACCCACCACTTTCCACACTATCTCATAACAATGATACACTTGAACACATATGTTGAAAAGATAAATTATACTTTAATGGACAGGCTTCAATCTACTCCACACCCCAACTCTTCAACCATCCATCCAATTGAAAATATGATGATGGAACGCTCAAAGGTCACCCTCAGGCCGAGATTCTTGTCACACCCATGTTGACCTAAGGTCAATCTGACCCCTCATGTACAGGTATATAATAAGCCTGTGTCTTTCAGTTATTTCATAATAGAGATGTCTGCCCATTCCTTGTATATGTATTGAATGTATTATGTCCTGTACATGAGGTGTCAGATTGACCTTAGGTCAACATGGGTGTGACAAGAATCTCAGCCTTGGGGTGGCCTTTGAGCGTTCCATCGTCAGATTTTCAATTGGATGGATGGTTGAAGAGTTGGAGTGTGGAGTATATTGAAGCCTGTCCATTAAAGTATAAGGTTTGGCTATCTTAATATATATCTGAGCGCTTATAGCATATATGTGTAGAGATGGTAATCTGGACCAACTGATGATTGCTGGTTTAGCATGAAATACGAATATTGGTGATTATTTATCTTTTCAACATATATGTGTTCAGGTGTATCAGTGTTATGAGATAGTGTGGAGAGTGGTGGGTCATGTGAAAGTCTGTGCTCATATACCCTATATATAAACACAGGTATATAATAAGCCTGTGTCTTTCAGTAACTTTTTTATGTTTTTTCTTACTATCTTTGGTTCCAGTTTAAAATTTCAACTGTCTTTTTATTGCCATCTTCTTTGGCAATATGTCTAGCCCATTTATTCATCCTCATAATTATTTTATTTGATGTCATTGATACTTTCTTGTTCTCTTATTTAACACATTTCATTCTCAATGCTTTTTTATTCCACCATTCATCTCTCCATATTTTATGTGACTTGAAATTTCTATATCACTTTTCAGTAAGTATCCATACGTAAGAATTGTCAAAACCCATCTATTAAGACTATGTATATATTGCCTTTTAATCATTGATCTTCTTTTACTAAAAATATTCACTTTATCTAATTTTAGAATTAATTTCATTCATCCTAACTCCATCTATGCTATTAATATGACCAAGGCACATGTAGTTGGGAACGTTTTATTTATAATGATTAAGTTTTATTTTTTTGCGGAAGACAAATGAACCTTACTTGACTAAAGTTTTTATGTTTTATTTTAATCCTATTTTCTTGCTTTCATTTATTAATTTTTTGTAATATTTCCTGAACTTTCCTTTTTAGGTAATTCCCTAGTTTTACATGAGAAAATAGATAATATTCTTATTTATTAATTTATTAAAAATTATAACAATTTCATTGATCAATACTGGTCTTGATAACATATAATGTTGCTGATTTTGCTAGTGTAATATAATAAACTTTTTAGAGTTTTTTTTGAATCAGTATCACATTCATACTTTTATGTTGCAGAAATTAATAACCCTGCATATTGCATATATCTTTCCCAAACACATGCACACACATGCATATGGAAATATTTGTGTCAAATTATCCATTTATAATTACTTAATTAGAAAGCTTTTTACTTAGAATAGTAGCCTGTCAATGTTAACTGTTATCTTCCTGGAATACAATTAATTCTAGTTATAAGGATTATATTATTTGGTATTTATTGTATGTATATAACAACTTCACATGATCACCATCTCTAAACTAGCACATAATTGTTGTAAACAAAGGCAAAACTCTCCATACAGTACTGCCACCCTGTGTCAAACAGAGTATATTATTGTGTTTTCAGTTTTATTCTCATAGTTTTGTAGTAAAGTAGAGTTAAAAGGTGGCTGCTGAAGGGTTGCCTTAGATTTTAAGATCTAGGTGCAGTGCTCTCAGATCCAAGGCTCCTCACTGATGATGGCCACAAGCCAGAAACTAGTCTGGGGATATTGGATGAGTAGGCATTAGACGGGGATTTATGCATAAGCCTTTTGGCATCCATTGATTACTCTGTTTGGCACAGGGTGGCACTACTGTATGGAGAGTTTTGCTTTTGTATATAACAACTTGTTTATGTATAAGGTTATTAAAATGAGTAGCAGTTAATTCTATCTTTAAAAACCAAGATTATAAGCTAATTTACTGAACAAGGGCATATCCCTTGGTTTAACTTTTATGCTTCTCATCAATAAAGTGTATTTAGATATCCATATGAAAACTTAAGAGTGAATAAGCATTTCATTTTTCTTTATTGCATCTGAATTTTGACATTGAAGAATATTGTACTAAAATATCATTATGCATTTAAGTTAGGAGATTATCTTTCTGATTGTATTTCATATTATTTGGGGTTGCTTAGTTTACCTTATATATGTTTATGTTCAAATCATTCTACCAAACATTGTTTTTGTAGTAATGCCTTGTGTGATTAAATGTAGTGTGAACTTCATATAGTTCAATTTTATATTTATTCACAGAGGGCATTGCTGAAAAAACATAATGTTAGGAGGCTGATTTGTACTATTGTATTTGATATATATATTATTTTAATTACTATAATTATTCTATATTTATATTTTCTATAATAAATATTTATAATTTTTTTTATTTTTTAACATCAGCTAATTTTCATCTTCGTAATGGTGCTGTGATGTGGCGTTTAAATTGGTTGGCTGATAAAACTCCAAGAGGTTTAAGCCAATCTTGTGGGATGATGGTTAATTATCGATACTTTTTGGAAAATACTTCAAGAAATAGTCATACATATTTAGAAACAAAAAGAATAGAAGCTTCACCCCAATTCTTGGGCTTTGTTATTCCTTATATGCATACAGTCACATCTCAAGATGATGAAGTCACATCAAAGAAAACATCTTACATTTCACCAAACAAATCTGCATCATCTCGTTCTGATTATGGAGTACCACCAGAAGCATAAAATGTTCAGGTTCGTTTTTTGATTTTGTTTGTTAAATTTTAAAATCATTTTCTCCAGATTTTTATGTAATGTTAATGTGTTTCTACTTTTTAGTTGTCTGTGCTTTTTAATTTTTTATGTATTTGTTTATACTTACCAACTTAACACCATTTCATCATTATATATCTCTGCTAATACATTTTTGATTTTATTTTATTTTATTTTATGTACTTCATTCGTGTTATTGTTAAATCATAATTTACGACTTTTGTAATAAAATTATTATTGCATTTTGCAATTTTCTACCATGAAAAATTATTTTGATCTAAAGTAGTTTTTTTTTTTTTTTTTTTACAATCGATGGTATTTTAAATTATATGTTCTGAAATTTTTTTTTATTTATCAGCTTTTGCTTAGATTTCAACTTATCATTGTTATTTATTTGGATGAGTATACAGTAAATTTCTACTTCTTATTTGAATTATAGTGTTGTTGATGTTACATATTTAGAATAAAATGATTTTGTGGTTAGTTCCCAATTCCTATTTATAGTATAAATCAAAACCAGTAAATAAATAATTTTTTCCTTTGTTTTTGCATAGAAGTTATTTATATATACATATTGTGATGGTCAAGATTGTGTAATTAGTCAACAAGACCCAAAGACTAAGCAGGGACTCTCAACCAGCTGGCATGGGGAAGGCCCACACTCCTAGTTTAACCACTTACCTAAGCTTCCCAGCTTCAAACACGTAATTAACAACCTTGACATCACACAGCCTCCCCCCTTCATATAGTACAATGTAACTCAGGAACCAAACATAGACTCTCTTTCTCTAGGTTCTCCACACTCTATCTCACTCTACCCCTTATGTGGATGCATTAATACTACCATTGTCAAAGTTTGGTTATCACTACCCTTAGGTAACTGCTATTATACTTGTTTACAAACCCACAGATACATGACTTATATTATATATGGTTTAAATACTTAAAGCATGACTAATGGCTAATAAATAATGATTAAAGACAAATAGTAAATCATTCACAACTGCAACTCACAATAAAGACACACATTTAATGAATACAAGGTAGATATTTTATTATAAATTAATAATGTGAAGAGATTGGCTTACACCAGTTAACTAAAATTATTCATTGGCTTTTACAAAGCTTATTTGAAGGTTGTGGTGGCCTTCTAGGTGATATGCGCTATTTATGAGGGTTAATCAATATATATTTTACCAGCTCATTTCAGGTTTTAATACAACAATGGATACATTAATTATTAAAGGAGACATCACCATCTTATGCTAGCACATAACTGTTAGTAAACAAGCACAAACTCCCCACATAGTAGTGCCACCTTGTGCTAACAAGAGTAATCAATGGATTACAGAAGGCTTGTGCATAAAATCCCTATCTAGTGCCTACTCATCCAATATCCCCAGACTAGTTTCTGGCTTGTGGCCATCATCAGTGAGGAGCCTTGGATCTGACAGCACTGCACCTAGATCTTAGGATCTAATGCAACTCTCCAGCAGCCAGCTTTTATCTCTACTTCACTACAAACTTTGAGAATAAAATTGAAAACAATATTTTCAATCTAAGCTCAATGGCTTATATAGTCATATGAGTCTGAAGTCAATTCAGCACCCATACATTTTGGTGACTTTGGCTTTTTAACAACCATAGCCACCATTATCTTATTAGGCAGGATTGGTGTTAAACCACTAAACATCACATGATCACCATCTTATGCTAGCACATAACTGTTAGTAAACAGGCAGAAACTCTCTATATAGTAGTGCCACCTTGTGCTAACAAGAGTCATCAATGGATGCCAGAAGGCTTGTGCATAAAATCCCTATCTAGTGTCCACTCATCCAATATCCCCAGACTAGTTTCTGGCTTGTAGCCATCATCAGTGAAGAGCCTTGGATCTGAGAGCACTGCACCTAGATCTTAGGATCTAAGGCAACCCTCCAGCAGCCACCTTTTATCTCTACTTCATTACAAAACTATGAGAATGATATTGAAAACACAATAAAATTTTCAGTCTAAGGTCAATAGCTTATATAGTCATATGAGTCCGAACTCAATTCAGCACCCATACATTTTGGTGACCATAGCTCTTTAACAACCATGGCCATCATTATCCTATTGGGCAGGATTGATGTTAAACCACTAAATATCACATGATCACCATCTTATACTAGCACATAACTGTTAATAAACAGGCAAAAGCTCTCCATATAGTAGTCCCACCTTGTTCTAACATAGTAATCAATCAATGCCAGAAGGCTTGTGCATAAATCCCTATCTAGTGCCCACTCATCCAATATCCCCAGAAGAGTTTCTGGCTTGTGGCCAAAATGTATGGGTGCTGAATTGAGTATAGACCCATATGACTATATAACCTATTCAGCTTAGATTGAAAATATTATTGTGTTTTCAAATTTTATTCTCATAGTTTTGCAGTGAAGTAAAGATAAAAGGTGGCTGCTGGAAGGTTGGATTAGATCCTAAGATTTAGGTGCAGTGCTATCAGATCCAAGGCTTCTCACTAATGATGGCCACAAGCCAGAAACTAGTCTGGGGATATTGTATGAGTAGGCACTAGATGGGATTTTATGCACATGCCTTCTGGCATCCATTGATCACTTTTGTTAGCACAATGTGGCACTACCACATGGAGAGTTTTTGACTGTTTAAAGGGGACACTTGTGTACAGGTTCAAATTTAGATCACATAGGGTTGCTAATGGAGGTAAGCAGAGGCTGAAACATGAGTATTATGAAGGAATCACGGTACTACCTATTTTAGTGTGGAAAATGACATAGGGATGATGATGATCAGCTGGTTGATCCAAATTGATGGTCTAGCACTAAGAACTGGATGTACCTGGCTACAGAGGTATGTCTGCTTTTAACCAAGGGATGCATATCAGATTGAGAAAATGTTTGTGTGCTAAATCTAGGATTTGGGGTTATAGAGTCTCCGACTTCAGCTGAACCTAGACCAGTGCTAATCTTTTGATTAGGAACCCGGGCACACAGCATATAGTCTGTCCTTATGCCATTTGACTGAGACACATTGGTCATTGAGAGAACATGTGTAGTTGAACCATAATAAAATAACAGCCAAACTCAACATATATATATATATAGGAAGGAGCACAAATATAAATATCAATAGCTAAGAATCTATCATTGGACTACTATCTACAATAATAACTTTATAAACCACATTGTATATATAATAACTTTATAAAACACATTGTATATATATATATATATATATATATATACAATGTGTATTACATATATAGTTATATATATATATATATATATATATATATATTGTAACTTAGTGTTATTGACACTTGGTGTACTTGGCATTATTTCTGCAGGAAAACAATGCTATTCTTTAAAGAAATAAAAAGATAAAATAACAATAGTAATAATTGATTAATAAAGTATGCTATTCACTCACTTTGGCATGTTTTGGGTGAATAACTAATAGATTTAATAACTAAATGTCATTTTTAAAGAGAGAACATGAATAATTTAATTGAGATATTAATAATTAGAGCAAATTAATATGGTATAAAAGCTAAACAGTAATTGATTTTGGATGGGTAGAGGGGAGTGGATGAGTGTCTTATCATAAAGCACAATAACTTCTGGTAATTTCTTTTTGTAAAAAAAAAAATAATGTTTAAAGAATTATACATCACTGATTGTTAATTTAATGTATTTATTATTATTTTTTTTATATTGTCAAATTACTTTGTAATCCAGGTAAATAATACTAAAACTATATGATTGTAATAGGTTTTTCCTTTCTTTTGTTTATTTTATAATCAAATGATTATTTTTCTGTAAGAGGTCGCTAAAGTAAAAAAAAAAAAATAACAACAGAACGAAACAAACAATTTCATAATCAGGATCATTTTTTTTGAAAAATATAGTCTGCTTTTAGTTTTCAAGGAAGGAACAGTGCTGAAATTTGGTAACTCAATTTTTACATTTTATTTTGCAGAAATAAATGTAATCAAAGTAAATTTTAATAATATAATGTGTGGCTAAATTTTTTTGATAAGATATCCTGATTTTCTTTGCCATCTACCTATTTAAAGACCTTTTATACTTAAAAGTTATTGTCTCGCGCTAAAGTTCAAAAATGACAGATGTAACTAAAAGAGTCACGAAAAATTATATGATATCTAAATTAAGGAAAAGAAGCGATTTCCAAGAAAAAATTATTTATTAACTTTATGTCATTTATTGATATTTTCTTGGTATAGAAAAAAAAAATAATAATAATAATAATTGAAAGAAATATTTTGAAACCAAGGAAAATCAACTAGAAACATTTTCGCGCTCTTTCTCAATATTGTCTGCCTTTACAAGTAATGTAGTTACATACATTAAAATATGTTTTATTCACCAAGAATTGTCTGGAAATAATAATAATGATAAATAAGATTAAATTATGCACCTGTATATTTTTAAAAAATATATATATATAAACTTTCTCAGAGTAAATATAGTAAAAGTTATATAGGGGCATTCTTACGGAGAAGTTACCGTTAAAAAAATTTATAATTCCTAAAGTATGAACAAAACCAAATATCTTAGTGACTTAATGATAAAAATAAATGATATATTATATTACACATCAGTTGGAGTTATTAAAACTTCCTATACATGTAAATCAGCTGCAGTTATTATCAGAATAATCTCGGAAAAATTGCGCATTTCCGTCCATAAGTAAGCTATCTAATAAGTATACGTATCGTCAATAAAAAAAAAATTGTGTATGTTTATCGTCTATAGTCAAATATTCGTTTATGTTAGAATATGTATATTTTATTTTCTATGGATCCCAAAATTGTAGCAGTTTAATTCAAGTAAGAATTAATCTTCAATTCTGCTATATTTTTCTTTACCTAATTTATTAAACGCACAAAATAAGAGAAAACTTTTATTTGAAGGAAATAATACCATGCGTTTATTGTTTTTAAACTTGCTTCGTGAAATATGACTGGATAAAGCTCTTCACCTGGACCAATTGCTCAACAGAAAAACATTTTCTAATGAGAGAATATGCACTTGTTAATTAATGATTTTAAAACTAAGTTATAAATGATATGTATTTTTTTTGTTATATCACATAGGTTAAAATCTGTATGGTCAAGGGATATTTAATAGCCTTGTAATGACAAAGGTATGTTTTAATATAATTATTATAGGTTAAGTTGAGATTTAACACGAAAGCAAAAAATCTATAAAATATGTTTTAATTATTACATACAATTGTAGGTAAAAATTTTGTATGTTAGATACGTAAAAGAAAAATATTTAGATATTTAAGGGGTAAAATAAATATTGAAAATTATCAGAAGTAACTAAAAAAAAAAAAAAAATGCTATAACAAAATATTTCTTGTTAAAGTTTTGAAATGAATTTATACTGTATTAACTGAGGAATTTAGTCCTAATTATTCTTAAATAACACATCCAATTTATCTAGTTTAAGATAGTATGCTACCAACTATTTTTTGAATGTTCCTTTATTAAAATTAAAATTATTATACTTTTATTCTATGATGTCCATTGATTTCAGATGTTGATCAAAGTATACACGGTAACATAAGTTTATTATAATCAGTGTATTTACTTATCCTGCCCAGGTATAGCATTGATATATGCTTAATATTCGCATAGGTAATAATTATAATGTATTTATTTTGTGGGATGAAAAATGATCTCCCCAAAAGCTTTGTTTTCCATGAGAGGAAGATTTTAAATATAATGTTCGGGTATGTTTATAGCCCAAGTGATCGATTCTCATAGATAGGACGATCAAGAATTTATCTAGCATTTAGTATGCTTCATTCGTTTAAATCCCAGGAGAGGATTGTATTTGGTGTGTGTTCGTTGTATGCCCAAGTAAGAGGCAAGAAACCACCAAAATATTTTAATGTAGTAGATGACTCTACAGACCTTCGTGGTTATTCCATATTCCTCATGTTAAAATAAAGATAACTCCACCATGGAAGGTGTTGATTATTGTGCTTAATTTTGAAAGTTCGGGCAAGATAAAAGTTATATTGGAGGTGTTAGTTCCTCAAGATCCACTTTAGTATAAATAGTGCGGTAGTAACTAAGATCAATATCTGTATTGTGCTGCTAAATCTTGCTAGTATTTGACAAGTAAATCAATGGAGAAAGTAATTAAAATTGCGTAATTTAAAACGCTTATTTACTGAAGGAATATTCAAATGCAATATTTAATTCTGGTTAGTAATTAAATAATACTCATATTTAAAATTATACGTATGAATAAAATTTGTATCATAACTTAAGTTAGCATTAAGTTAAATGTAAGATGGTACGTGTAACTTCTGATAACTGGCCTATAATTAGAATAGGTTATCCCATTAAAGACCATAAATAAAGTAAATGTATTAGAAATAAATTTAATATTTTGCGTATTACATATGATTGGATTAATCATAAAAAAAAAAAAAAAAATAGTTAATCAATAATTTTGAATAAAAGCTTCTACAAGGTTACCAAAATTTAATAAACAATGTATTGGTAATGAAATGTACTTTTAGTTAATCAATCCATATGATTGCATACAGGAGAAGTAGTAACCTCTAGTCCATAACCAAAAGAGTATACAGATTAATGTCAGTTATATTTTATATTTTTGTATTACTATGGGATTATTGAATAAATGTTCATATATATATATATATTTTTGTGATAATAATAAATTATAGTCTTGTTAAAATTTGTTGTAGATTCATTTTTTTTTTTGTTTTTATATGCTAAATATAAGTGTTTGCACAATATTTGCAAAACCTTTTCTTGAGTCCGAAATCATTCCAAATTCTTAAAAATTTAATATACCAGATAAATAAAATTAAGCAGATCAGAATATGTCATTATATTTTAGTTTAATGATAATTATTTATGGAGTTGAAAACTTAAGACTAAACATTCACCTTTGTGTAAAAAAAAAAAAAAAATGGATTTATTCCCAAACCATTAACTTTGGTTGCACATTATTCCATTCCCATTTAGTTAAATTGTCTAAGTAATAAATCTTAGTTATATTATTGTGTTGTCATGGATGATGGAAGGACACAAAAAGCACCCTTGTCTTTTTATTATTCTGACTGAGATTCTGAAAAAAAAAAAAAACTGTGTTATTCAAAATTATACGTCATTATTGAATAGAATTATCATCTCTTTAAATAATATAGCAGCTGATATGAGAGATGAAGACACATTGAATTTAAGTAAAATAAATGTTTCCTATAGCCGACCAGAATGCCAGTCATATGCGACAACACAATACTGCCGAGCATTTCCTTACATGAAACAAAGAACCCTGAGATTAATATTATTATAATTATTCTTTAAATTAATAAGTGATCAATTATTGTTGTTATTACAATCATGGCCTGGCTTAAGAGAATTGAATGTACAATTGTATTATATGAAAGGTATTTTGGATCATATTGGAAAATTAATGGATATGTTGCTTTATTTTGGTTGCCTTAACAACAACCTGAAAAATTAGTGTCATGGGTGAAAAGTGCAAATAAACTAATAAATAAATAAAAATTCAGCTCGAAAATTAATAACCAGGTATTTCTAATTGGGTTAGAAATGGCCGCCCAACTACAGGGGCCATCGATGGCTATAGCTGGCCACGAGGAATTTAGTAAACTTTTCTTGAAGTCAATATTAATATTGTTTGCACTTGAATGGATTAGTTATTCATTGATTAAAAATATTTGCCAATAATGAATTGTTTTAGCCATAAGATATTATGTGAATATCTATTATATGATCTAATCTTTTGCCACTTAAAAATAAATAATTAAGTTGTCAGTTTATGATGTTGTGGTCTGTAGGCAATTCCATAAAACACTGTAATGATTTTATCATTTATGATGATCTGTTTGTCTGCTCTTGTGATTGGCACTTATGCTATATTACATAATATCTAATGAGATTTATATGGACCAAGAAGCATGTGAAAAAAAAAAAAGAGCATATTTAGTAGTTATTGTTGGAGCTTTAGGGATGTTAAATGTCAGAGCATAGTTTTTGGTGTAGATTGTTTTTGGTAGGAGAGGCATGGAGGCAGGATGTCTTGTCAATAATTTCTTATCGATAAATTTATTAATAGTTCATTGCTAATATTTCAGTACTGTTAAATACTAAAAGAGTTAGAATTTTAATATGAGTGAAAACAAAGATAATCATAGTATTTCTGAGGATTTGGGAGGATCCCAAGAGTTACAATCCCCTGATACACAGACTCCATATTTTAGTGTAGAATTAAAAAAGGAAGGGGAAGATTTGGATATAGCTAACCCAGAAGAAGCCACAATAATAAAGGGAAAACATGAAAATGAACCAGATCAATTAATGAGAAATACATTGGAGGAATTCTTGAAAAAATTAGAAAAATCAAATAGTGAATTAAAAAGTGAATTAAAAAGTCAGATCCAAAACTCAAATAGTAAATTAGAACAATCAAATAGTGAATTAAAAAGTCAGATCCAAAACTCAAATAGTAAATTAGAACAATCAAATAGTGAATTAAAAAGTCAGATACAAAATTTAAATATTAAATTAGAGAATCAAATGCAGGAGATCAAAGAGACATCTCAAAATCAAGTACAGGAGATAAAGGACTTAAGGGAAGATTTGAGAAATCATGTAGAAGAATCAAAATTGGCCTCTGATAAGCTGGAAATGAGAATAAGGAAAGAGATTGAAACAAATTCTGAAAGGGCAGAAAATATGATTGAGGCTATCCAGCAGGACTTTAAAAGTCAATATATTGTATTAAACAATGAAGTACAGGAAATAAGAAATTATCAAAAGGAAACAGTCATATTTCAAAGAGAAGTTCAGGATAGAGTTGAATCTATTAAGGGAGAATTAGACAGTGCTAGAAGTGAAGTTAGTAATTTGAAAGAGGAAGTTAAAAATATAACTCTAGCACCTGACAATGTAGTGAAAGGATGTCAGAGCCAGATTACCAGATTAATAGCTAAACTAGAAACTCAAGAGTTAACCCAATGTGAGATCAATCAAAATCTAGAAAGTGAGCTAAGTCAAGTTATGGGAAGAATAGAAAATTTTAATGATATAATAAAGAGTAATGCACAGCTATTACATAATAATCTCCAAGATGAAATAGGGGAATTAATGACTCAGTGTGAGAGTAAAGTCTATCAAAGGTTAGAAGATAAATTCGGGATAGATAAAGATGAAACTATTAACCAATTGGAACAACAGATTAAACACTTAAATGTAGGCCTAAAAGATAGTTCAAAGAGAATAAACTGTGAATGGCAGAACTATAAGTTAGAATTAGAGAGTCGAATGCAAGCTATAGACTATAATAGGGATAATTTTACAAAAAGTAAAAAAGTTGTTCAAAGTAAAGGTTTATCTGAAACTCAAGTAAAGGAAACAAATAATGGTCATAATAAACAAGTAATATCTGAGTTACATACGGTAATTAATCCAGTAGGATCAATATTCGATCCATTAAATGAGGCTAGAAGTAAAGTCATGCTAGAGCCAGAAAGTAATAGCTCCATGGCCTTAAAATTCTTAAAAATAAAATTTTTTAGAGGTGAATATCTGGAGAATCCACACGAGTATCTCCAGAATCTGGAGGAGTTATTCACCTTATGTCATTTATCTGAGATAGAAAAGATTGCTATTGCCGCTAACCATTTGTGTGCAGCATCTAAAGACTGGTGGCAATCATCATTTATTAAACCAGAAACATATGGAGACTTCAAATATCTTATGTTAGCCAGTTTTTGGGGGGAAGACTGCCAAGATAACCTGAGATATCAGATATCTCAGGAAAGATATCATGTAAATAAGGGTAGTTATACTCAGTTTTTCAGGAGTCAGGCCATCAAATTGAAAACCTTGACAGCTTATCCTTTATCTGAGACACAAATTGTGCGAATAATTCGCCATAATCTGCCGAGGCATATAGAGCAGATCTTGATTGCTGCTGACAGACATACCATAGAAGAGGTAGTAGAAATTTTAGATTCGTTAGAGACCAGCGATAGGAATATTGATAATAGAATTAGGGTAAATAGAGACACCCATCCGATGGTGAGTAATATCAATTTCGCAGATAGGTCACATATGGGAAGGAGGAAGTTAGTTAGAGAAAAAGGATATTATAGGACGAATCCCTATGGTAGACAGAATAGCCGCCTCAGTAGGCCAACAGTTAAGAGTAGAATTCTGAATGAGAATCAGCCTTCTACTAGTGGTATCCCAACAATACCAAAGAAAAATATAAAAGGTAGTAAAAGTAGTGGGGCATTAAATTAAAAAGGACCTAGCAGGAATGTTCCTCACTTCGGGGCCCTATTTTTAAACATATGGGAAACAGCATGATGTGGATTATCAATAATATAGACCTTGACATTGATTATTTGGAACCTGGCAAAATGTCTGAGCCACCTATCTTGTACAACTGTCCCACGATAAAGATTATCATTTCAGGAATTGTTGTCAACACCTTAATTGATTCAGGCAGTCAAGCTTCCTTGTTGTCTGAAGAAACTTACTTGAAAATTCAGTCAGCTGACCAATCTATTCCAATTTTACCAACTAATGTGATTAGGGTAATACTTGCTAATGGAAAGAAGACTAAGTTATCTAATAGACAGGTTTTTATTACATTAGAAATTAATTTGTGCAAATTTGAGCATGTCTTTTTAATCATGCCAGGTTTGATTCATGAAGCCATAATTGGTTCGGATTTCATGACTCTAAATAATTGTTATATTAATTACAGAGATGAAACTTTTGGATGTAAAGAGATTTGCCCTCTTGTAGTCAATTGTAATAGTCAGATGAATCAATTAATGACCATACAGGAGACAACAGTTGATGTAAATATTAAAGTTAAGTTGGATGGTTCATGTATTATTGGCACAGAATACTATAAACCATTTTTCCAGTTGTTGTTCCAGTATCGTTGTGTTTTCTCCAAAATACCTGGTATATTAAAAGGGTATGTCCATAGAATCAATTTGAAAGATAATGAGCCTTTCCAGCAGTGTACTTATCCTATTCCTTATCAATACCAGGCAGAGGTTCAACAGCAAATTAATAAGATGATTGACTGGCAAATAATTAAGCCCAGCCCTTCATCTTATGTGAATCCATTAGTAGTAGTCAAAAAGAAAGATGGATCCATTAGAGTCTGTCTGGATGCACGTACACTTAACCAGCATACTGTCCCAGAGCATGACCTACCATCACCTATTCAGGAATTATTGACGAAGTTCAAAGGGAATAGCATATTCTCCACATTTGATTTAACCGCCAGCTATTGGCAAATCCCACTCCACAAAAATGATCAAAAGTATACGGCATTCCGTTACCAGGGCCAATCTTATATTTTTCAAAGGATGCCCGTTGGTTTAATTAATATGGGGCTGGCCTTATCAGATGCTTGAATATGGTCTTTTCAAAAGAACTGAAAAATTTGTTAGTTATATATGTCGATGATATTGTCATTGCTTCGGAAAATTTAAATGATCATTTACAGCATCTTAGCATGTTTCTTTGTGAGTGTTCAGATAACAATATAAAAGTCAACTTAGAAAAATGTATTTTAATTGCCCGAGAAATCTCTTTTCTTGGTCATTTGGTTAGTGCTGAAGGGGTCAAACCTCACCCAGTCAAAATTGCCGCCATTCAAAGGTTTCCCGTGCCTAAAACCAGAAAGCACTTGAGATCGTTTTTGGGACTGTGTAATTACTATCACAGGTTTTATAAAAAATTTTCATATGATACTATGCACTTACCTGTTTTATTAAAAAAGTGTGAAAAGTGGAGGTGGACCCAGGAACATACAAGGGATTTTCAAATTGTTAAAGATAACTTTTTAAAAACAGTAATTTTAGCCTGTCCAGATTTAAATAAAGAGTTCTATTTGCAAACCGACAGTAGTGGGTTCAGTTTAGGGGTGATTCTATACCAATTTAATGAGAATAAGGAACCTAGAGTCTTATATTTCTTAATCCGACATTTAAGGGGAGCGGAACTTAACTATACCACCACAGAAAAAGAGGCATTAGCTGTTGTGTGGGGATTTCAAAAACTTAGACAGCTTTTGTTGGGATCAAAAATTATAGTATTAACTGATCATCGTAGTTTAGTGTTTCTCAACAAGAGTTACCTTAATAATGAAAGATTAATCAGATGGAGCCTCTATCTCCAACAGTATCAGTATGAAATCATATATTGTTCAGGACAGGATAATGTCATTGCAGATATTCTTAGCTGCAATCCTGTTTCTGTTAATTATCAGAACCCCAGTACTGAAAATATAATTATTTGTAATATGTCTAGTTTGTTAGAGGAAGAAATAGTTAGAGATTATACAAATTTAGAATTACTGCAAGCACAGGATGCTAGGCTGGAGAGAATAGTTCACTTCTTATCAGATCCAGCTAAATTATGTCAGAAAAGTAGATATGCTGATAGAATTAAAGAGGGGTATAGATTTAAAGATAGAATTTTAATGAAGAAATTAAAAAGGGGAGATGAAAATTCTTGGAGAGTGATTATTCCTTTATGTTTAGTCAATAAACTCATAGATTATGTTCACACCCAATATGGACATTATGGAATTCAGAAAATTGAACCTATTATTAAGAAGCATTTTTATTTTCATAAGATGTCTGAATCCATTGCCCGTAGACTTAGGGAATGCGAGATTTGTTTAAAAACTAAGCTTCAAAATAAATCGTATGTGGGAACACTTCAACCCATACTGCCCAGTCAGCCCAATGAATTATTGGCACTGGACTTTTATGGACCACTTCCACCTTTCAACCGTCAAAAATTTATTCTTGTGATGTATGACGTTTTTACCAAATATGTCTCTGCTTACCCAGTTCCAAAAACAGATGCTAAAAATGTTATTAAGTGCTTGGAAACTTATCAAATTCCATTAATAGGAAAACCAGCTTCAATACTTACCGACCACGCTACTGCATTCATTTCTGGTACATGGAAAAAGTGGGGTAAGAAGCAAAATATTCAACATATCATGTGCTCGATTAGAAATCCCCAATCCAATCCAAGTGAAAGAATCATGCGTGAGATAAGTAGGTTGTTCCGAGTATATATGGAACGGGATCACAAACAGTGGGTCAATAAGTTGCCACAGGTGATTAATTATATAAATATAACTATTAATGAGTCTATTAGGATGTCTCCAATTCGGCTGCACTTTGGTAGACCTGAACCTTTACTAATCAAAACACCGTTACTCGTAATAGTGGAAAATATTAATGTGGAACATGACCAAGCACTGTCCAGAATTAACAAAAAGATGGGTGATAAACACACTCGTTATTCCAAAACCAGTCCACATCCATTTAAAGTCCATGATTTTGTTTTAATTAGAACTCCCCATGTGAGTAATCTCCGGAAACATATGTTTAGAAAATTCATGTATCTTTATGAAGGCCCCTATGAAATTGTGAAACAAGTGGGTGAGAATGCCTTTTGGTCTCAACCCCTGATGGAACAAGAGGTACCTATAATGCCCGAAGCTTACTACCATATCCCAAGCAAAATTAAATCCTTTAAACTGTATTTATTGACATAAGAAAGAAGTAGGATATAAACTTAGTAATACCATAAGAAGTGTTAAAAATGCATATATTATTTTATTTTTTATTTATTATAATGGTGGGAGAATTGTAACCTAGTGTTATTGACATTTGGTTTACTTGACATTATTTCTGCAGGAAAACAATGCTATTCTTTAAAGAAATAAAAAGATAAAATAACAATAGTAATAATTGATTAATAAAGTATGCTATTCACTCACTTTGGCATGTTTTGGGTGAATAACTAATAGATTTAATAACTCAATGTCATTTTTAAAGAGAGAACATGAATAATTTAATTGAGATATTAATAATTAGAGCAAATTAATATGGTATAAAAGCTAAACAGTAATTGATTTTGGATGGGTAGAGGGGAGTGGATGAGTGTCTTATCATAAAGCACAATAACTTCTGGTAATTTCTTTTTGTAAAAAAAAAAATAATAATGTTTAAAGAATTATACATCACTGATTGTTAATTTAGTGTATTTATTATTATTATTTTTATATTGTCAAATTACTTTGTAATCCAGGTAAATAATACTAAAACTATATGATTGTAATAGATTTTTCCTTTCTTTTGTTTATGTTATAATCAAATGATTATTTTTCTGTAAGAGGTCGCTAAAGTAAAAAAAAAAAAAATAACAACAAAACAAAACAACCAATTTCATAATCAGGATCATTTTTTTTGAAAAATATAGTCTGCTTTTAGTTTTCAAGGAAGGAACAGTGCTGAAATTTGGTAACTCAATTTTTTCATTTTATTTTGCAGAAATAAATGTAATCAAAGTAAAATTTTAATAATATAATGTGTGGCTAAATTTTTTTGATAAGATATCCTGATTTTCTTTGCCATCTACCTATTTAAAGACCTTTTATACTTAAAAGTTATTGTCTCGCACTAAAGTTCAAAAATGACAGATGTAACTAAAAGAGTCACGAAAAATTATATGATATCTAAATTAAGGAAAAGAAGCGATTTCCAAGAAAAAATTAATTATTTATTAACTTTATGTCATTTATTGATATTTTCTTGGTATAGAAAAAAAAAAAAAATAATTGAAAGAAATATTTTGAAACCAAGGAAAATCAACTAGAAACATTTTCGCGCTCTTTCTCAATATTGTCTGCTTTACAAGTAATGTAGTTACATACGTTAAAATATGTTTTATTCACCAAGAATTGTCTGGAAATAATAATAATGATAAATAAGATTAAATTATGCACCTGTATATTTTTTTTTTTAAAAAAAAATATATATATATAAACTTTCTCAGAGTAAATATAGGAAAACTTATATAGGGGCATTCTTACGGAGAAGTTACCATTAAAAAAATTTATAATTCCTAAAGTATGAACAAAACCAAATATCTTAGTGACTTAATGATAAAAATAAATGATATATTATATTACACATCAGTTGGAGTTATTAAAACTTCCTATACATGTAAATCAGCTGCAGTTATTATCAGAATAATCTCGGAAAAATTGCGCATTTCCATCCATAAGTAAGCTAGCTAATAAGTATACGTATCGTCAATAAAAAAAAAAATTGTGTATGTTTATCGTCTATAGTCAAATATTCGTTTATGTTAGAATATGTATATTTTATTTTCTATGGATCCCAAAATTGTAGCAGTTTAATTCAAGTAAGAATTAATCTTCAATTCTGCTATATTTTACTTTACCTAATTTATTAAACGCACAAAATAATAGAAAACTTTTATTTAAAGGAAATAATACCATGTGTTTATTGTTTTTAAACTTGCTTCATGAATTATGACTGGATAAAGCTCTTCACCTGGACCAATTGCTCAACAGAAAAACATTTTCTAATGAGAGAATATGCACTTGTTAATTAATGATTTTAAAACTAAGTTATAAATGATATGTATTTTTTTTGTTATATCACATAGGTTAAAATCTGTATGGTCAAGGGATATTTAATAGCCTTGTAATGACAAAGGTATGTTTTAATATAATTATTATAGGTTAAGTTGAGATTTAACACGAAAGAAAAAATCTATAAAATATGTTTTAATTATTACATACAATTGTAGGTAGAAATTTTGTATGTTAGATACGTAAAAGAAAAATATTTAGATATTTAAGGGGGTAAAATAAATATTGAAAATTATCAGAAGTAACTAAAAAAAAAAAAAAAAAATGCTATAACAAAATATTTCTTGTTAAAGTTTTGAAACGAATTTATACTGTACTAATTGAGGAATTTAGTCCTAATTATTCTTAAATAACACATCCACTTTATTTAGTTTAAGATAGTATGCTACCAACTATTTTTTGAATGTTCCTTTTTTATTAAAATTAAAAGTATTGTACTTTTTATTCTATGATGTCCATTGATTTCAGATGTTGATCAAAGTATACACGGTAACATAAGTTTATTATAATCAGTGTATTTACTTATCCTGCCCAGGTATAGCATTGATATATGCTTAATATTCGCATAGGTATAATTATAATGTATTTATTTTGTGTGGATGAAAAAATGATCTCCCCCAAAAGCTTGTTTTCCAGGAGAGGAAGATTTTAAATATAATGTTCAGGTATGTTTATAGCCCAAGTGATCGATTCTCATAGATAGGATGATCAAAAATTTATCTAGCATTTAGTATGCTTCATTCGTTTAAATCCCAGGAGAGGATTGTATTTGGTGTGTGTTCGTTGTATGCCCAAGTAAGAGGCAAGAAACCACCAAAATATTTTAATGTAGTAAATGACTCTACAGACCTTTGTGGTTATTCCATATTCCTCATGTGAAAATAAAGATAACTCCACCATGGAAGGTGTTGATTATTGTGCTTAATTTTGAAAGTTCGGGCAAGATAAAGGTTATATTGGAGGTGTTAGTTCCTCAAGATCCACTTTAGTATAAATAGTGCGATAGTAACTAAGATCAATATCTGTATTGTGCTGCTAAATCTTGCTAGTATTTGACAAGTAAATCAATGGAGAAAGTAATTAAAATTGCGTAATTTAAAACGCTTATTTACTGAAGGAATATTCAAATGCAATATTTAATTCTGGTTAGTAATTAAATAATACTCATATTTAAAATTATACGTATGAATAAAATTTGCATCATAACTCCTAAGTTAGCATTAAGTTAAATGTAAGATGGTAAGTGTAACTTCTGATAACTGGCCTATAATTAGAATAGGTTATCCCATTAAAGACCATAAATAAAGTAAATGTATTAGAAATAAATTTAATATTTTACAGGTTATTACATATGATTGGATTAATCATAAAAAAAAAAAAAATGAATTTAGTCAATAATTTTGAATAAAAGCTTCTACAAAGGTTACCAAAATTTAATAAACAATGTATTGGTAATGAAATTTACTTTTGATTAATCAATCCATATGATTGCATACAGGAGAAGTAGTAACCTCTAGTCCATAACCAAAA
>JAQFVV010000036.1:818426-1015926 GCA_028023455.1 Epiperipatus broadwayi | reverse complement strand
TTAGGATTTTTGGTCATCAGCATAGCGTTTTGTTGGAAATCACTTTGTTTTAATCACAGGCAGCTAACAAAGGAGGAAACTTCCGCTGTCTCCTTTTCTGGGTTGTTTTTTCCACAGTACATCTTTCTTTGCAATTAGTTCAAAATTATGTATAAAATAAGGTACATTTAACCAAGTTTTTAAAGAAAAGACAGTATGTATTCTTCCTTCTGAACTCATTTCTGTCTTTATAGTAATACAAACAACACACTCTATATCCTTAAACACTTGTTTTGAACATGTGATTTTTTTTCTAGTTTTAATAAAGCATTTTTGTAATCCAATAATATTTAACAAAATATTTTCTTTATTTTAACAGATAAATGAGTCATTTATTCAACATTTATTTAAAAACAAAGAAATTGTTTTTATTAAACTTAAAAACATTGATTTTTATTTTATTTAGCTATTTATAAACTATAAGAAAAGACAAATGAAGATATGTCCATCTCACAATATATATATATATGTTGAAATAATTTTTACAAGAGACTGTTATAAAATTTATTATCTCGATTCTTCCATGAGTAATTAATAAAAATTTTGCATTGATCATTTCATTAGATTTCAGCAGTTATTTGGGTAATAAATATTATTTTAAAAAATATAGAATTAATGTAAGCAATATTTGGGAAAACAGACAAATGTCCAACTAACTGAAAAATAAAAAAAATGCTATAAATTGATAATTGTGTTGATTATTAACTTTAATTTTGTTTTTCCAAATGAAAAATACATTTGATGTGTCACTGCATTTGTTGATACAATGTGGTAAAAATATTAAGAGCTTATTGTTTTTATTTTAGTAATGAGCATCACATATAAATAGAAACTTGATGATAGTAAATTATGTATTTTATATACAATATACATAGTATGGAATACAAATGCTACTATAAGTTCATTTTGGTCAATTAAATGGTTTTGTTCATGAATAAATCTTGTCAGTAATAAATATAATAATCCAAAAAAAAATATTTTGTAGAAATAGCATACGTCTAATTAAGTATAATAGAAAAGAGTAAGAACCCATTACAATGTATACAATTTTTTGTGTATGTTCCTGTTTTAGCTTGGGGCTTACCCAGATGGTACATTTTCCCACTTAAATATTTTTTTGGTAATAGTACAAATTTACTATAACTTTTTAGACTAGGTATCACAAATACTTTTTAAACTAGGTATCACCAATTTTATCTACCTTTGAGTCTTCTAGAATAACAGATTTTATTTAACTCTGGTACCCTAACAATATGTTAATATTTTTATACTGCATACACAAATTTCATTTATAAGTATGTAATGAAAAAATGATTAGGTAGGTGTTATCCATTAGAACTTTTCTTTTGTATCTAAGGAATACTTTTAGCATAATTCTGCCAACAAATGGTAACTTTATTTTTCAACGAGATGCAAGATACATTCCTAAAACATATAAGCAAAAACACATTTAACCTAGTTATCTCAACAAATTAATATAAAAAAGGCTATTGTAACAAAATTCACGAATACAAAATTAATCTGATTCTTACATTCTGGGTTTGGTTTGCTCTATTGGTTTTAGGTTGTGGACATTGAAAGAACCTTTTCCATCTTCAGAGGTTGCTAAAGCCAAAGCATTTTCTGTCACTCTCTTTTTTATTTGGAATGGTTTATCATACATATTCAAAAAAATTTTGAACCTGTTCTTTTATAGGTCACTGACTTGGGATATATTCACTAAATCAAAATCACTGATCTTAAACTTTGAGGGTTTATTAGAAGGTTGGATGGTTCTTCTCAATCCCATATTTTTCAGATGATTTTGAACTAACAAGAATTTCTTGTTATGGTCAGTCTTTTTTGTATATGATGGATAGTAGAGTCCAAATTAACATAGGTTCCATATATCCAAAGTAAAGATTGTCTGGGGCAAATTTTATTGGCACATTTTGAGTTACTTTTATATAAATATATCATGTCTCTCATTTATCCAATTCTGGTGATTATCTTCTAAGCACAACCTAAATAATCTACCTAACTTATGTGTAACCCTTTCACATGGGTTAGATTGTGGGCTCCTAATGGAACATAACACATGGTGAATTCCTTGACCTTTTATCCAGACTTTCCATTCTTGGTATAAAAATGATGTGGTCTGATATGTTAGGATAGCCTTATGCTTTCCAATGAGTTTAAATTAAGATTCCGGTAGGCCCTTGATTATAATTTTGCTATTAACTTACATCACAGAGTAAGCACCACTGGCTTGGAGAAAACCTCATATGTTATTAGGATCAATTTGTGTCTTTTAAAGGATTGCAATGAGCTGTAAAGTCAATTGCTAGGAGATCATTAAGACCCTTTGGTATAATGGGTCGTAGTATGCCAGCATAAGAGTGATTGGCATAAAAACAAATTTCACAGGATTTAAGCCTATCCAGTCTGGAAGTATACATCCCAGAACAACAGAACTGTCTGCACACAATATATGCTACTTTCATGAGTTCATAATGCATATACAGGCAGTGGATATAAAAAGTTAATATACACCTTAGACATGATGGTATTATGATTCGCCAAGACTGTTATTTATTTTCTATAGTTTTATAGTGCAATAGCTGCTTATATACTTTGTACCTTAACATGGACTTATTAATGACCATTCTTTTGACCATTATAGATTTAATTTTTCTGCTAAATAGTTAATAGGGTGAGATAGCTTAGAATATTTGATTTTCATGTAAATTATTCAAATCAGTTTTAACTGTATCATCGATGTTTAATGAACAATTGTGATTATAAGTTCTCCATGTTTGAATGGCATGACTTCATTTTAACTGGATGCTTACTTAAAATATCCACTACATTATCATCATTTACAATACTGCACTTAATAATTAAATTGTTGGAAAAATAAACTCCTTCTAAAGAGCCTCTTGCTGTACAGATAACTTCAATTGATGAATTGCAAGTTTTTATGGCTAGTAATGATCACTATTTTCCATCCCAATAAATATTGTCACAGATTCTGAAAGCCCCACATAGCCAAAGCCTTTTTCTTTGTGGTGGTATAGTGAAATTTCATGCCTTTTAATAATCTACTGAGAAGTATAAGACACATAGGGTTTTTATGGCCTAGTTGGAATAAAATCACCATAGCCCATATGCCCTGCTGTCTACTTGTATGTAGATTTCATCCTCCAAATTAGGGTAGTACAGGATAATGAAATTAAAAAAAAGTTTTTATTTTGTCAAACTTCATTGAGGAGTTAACTGTCCATTTCTCATCTTTCTACAGTAATTTTGATACATAAATGGTATGGTAAGCAATTTTTTTATTAAACTTATGATGCAAATTAAGACACCAAAGAAAGTTTGCAGATTTTTTTGTTATCTGGTGTAGGAATTTCATGGATGGCTTTGATTATGTCAGGATGTGGTCTTATACCTAATCTATCCCTAAAAAAATCAATCTGTTTTTGATGTTAATAGGTATGTTCTTTTTTGACATTCATTTAAGAACATATTTAGATGCTGGAGGTGCTCTTATATATTTTCAAATGCACCCACAACCTTATTTATAAAGTGGTGTTAATGTTCTCAATTGAATTTGACAAAATACTATTTAAGAACTGGATTAAATCAGCTCCACTTTTGATTAATCCAAAGAGCATCCTTTTAAATACATAAGAATCACCTGAGAAATTGAAAGCAGTATATGTCTCTTCTCCATTATGTAAATGTGCTTGTTAATAGCTAGTCATCAGGTCTATTGGAGTAAATATCATTTGATCCCTGAAATAAATTAACAGTTCTTGAACAGTAGGTAGAACATCACATACTGGAGCTGGTTATTGATTCAAGAACCTTACATCTACACATATATGTAAAGATCTATCATTTTTATTGAAAACAGCTAATGGATTATTATAGGCTGAAGACCCTTCCTTATTACCTTTCACTCAACTATTTGGTTAATTTCCTTTTGCACTTCTTATCTGAATTGGTAAAAAATGGAATAACTTTTGTTCTGAAATGGGTCACTCCTTCTGAAACATCTTCTAAGTATATGCCCTTCAATGATATTTGATTTCTATGAGAAAACATTCTTATATGTGCACAATAATTAAAAAAATATCTATCATCATTATTTAATTCATTAAATTCTAACATTTTGGCTTTTAAATGTGATTCTGTTAAAGCACTCTGTATGGCTAATATATTGAAAATTTTATTGAGTATTGCTCTGTTAAAATTATCTTTTCTTGGTGATAAATCAATTGTTGATTAGTATAGTCAATTATGTACCTGTGCTTACTCAAAGTTAGAACCTATAATAACCTCATGAGTAAGTCCACTATAACTAGGAAAATATGTTCAAACCTTATGTAGTCTAGATGCATAATCAATCTATCTTGTTAGCTAGATAATTTGGGTTTGTGACTATTGGATAAAGTAACATGTACCTGTTCTAATGGTAGTACAGGAATTTTGGGTTGTATTCCAGTGATTTTAACTAGTGGATTCTCTGAGATAATGGAGATCTGACTATCTGTGCCTAGCAAAGTTCTTAAAAATATAATTTGGATAATTATATTAATTTCTGGGCAAATATAATGTACCTGACCTTTAGGTTACAGATCAGATTCATCATCACCAACCTCAAAGTTCAGTGAACACACATGATTTTTTATAATATTGCTCCCCACATTAGTATTGATGTCAGGCCTCCATAATGAGAATATTCCAACAGGTTTTACCCTAGTTTAAGGATGGACATTTCAATTTTTCCTCTAGGATTATCATGGTATTGTCTCATCAGTTGCTGTAATGATTATTATCTGTAGCCCCAGCATCCCTATCAAATATGTCACTACCTTTGACATCATGGTAAGCTTTTCTCATGTATCATCCTGTTTCGGTTTGGGACTTACCAAGATGGTACAATATATATATAATCAGTGTTCTGTTTATATTAATATAGCAAATCTTTAAACTTTAATAGACATGCTTCAATCTTCTTGACCCTTTCAACTCTTCAGTCATCAATATTATTGAAAACCTGATGATGGAATGTTTAAAACCCTTGTTGATGTCATTATTATTATAATTTTTATTTATTATTATTATTATTATTGTTTTTGTAGTTGTGTAATTACAAAATTTGGAAAAAATATTCTAATTTAAAAAATATTTTTCATTTTGTAAAAATAAATATTTTATTGAAAAAATAAATACAGTAAATAAACAAAACATTGCTGGCAATAATGAAACATTTAACACCAATCTATTAATTAGTTGATCTGAAGAACATCTGACATTCAAGAATCATAAGCATTATATTTTATTCAGTATTTATTTTACAATCATATTATTTTCTTCCATTGGTAACTCGTAATGTATATGACATGCTTTATTTATGAAATATAAAAAGATGCTTAAGAAAGCATAATTATTTGAAAAAAAATTAACAACAATAGATATTATAATATTTAAAAAATATATTAATGTGAAAGAAACCAGTGAGAGTAAACTAAATGGAGTATAAAAATTATTATGGGAACTGTTATCTACTAAATAAAAGAAAAAAAAATATTGATTCCAAAATTGAGTTATGTGAAATTATGTTATTAAAACTATTTATCTTTTCTTAATTTTTTCTTTTGAAATAACTTTTTAAGTTTCAAATTAACCAATCTTTTAATGTAAACATTTGTTGTCATCTCTGGTCTGAATATAATACAATATAAAAGAACATTTGATTTTGTTTGATGTAAAGATTCCTAGGTCAATCAATAGTTAAGAAAACTAGAAAAAAATTAGCCCAAGTAATTAAAAATGGAAAATTATACTCATTAAATATTTATAATAAATAAAACAAAATAAAAATAAATATTTATCTTGCAATATAGTAGCATAATTTTTTTATAAAAGAAAGAATTTAAGCTTCATTTTTAGCTTGTTATTTAACTAAAATATAATACATTTTAATATCCAAATATTAAATTGTGAAGACAAGAAAATGACAATACTCATAACATTAAAATAAGAGTCATAGATCACATGACCATATCTCTTAAGCTTGTAAGTTATAAACAATGAGGATTGCCAACTCCTCTACAAGCTTTATGATAAATGCTTAGCCACAGCCAGCACTTAAAATATGTCAGGAACCCCCCCCCCCCAAACCCCTGACCATGGTTTCATACTTTGACACTCCTCAGAGAGAAGTCAGGGTAGTGTGTAAACTTACCCTGACACCTCTCTGAGGAGTGCCAAAGCACAAAACCATGGTCAGGGGTTTAGGGAGGGGTTCCTGACAAAAATATTTTAAGTGCTGGCTGTGGCTAAGCATTTATCATAAAGCTTGTAGAGGAGTTGGCAATCCTCATTGTTTACTCATAATATTAGTTTCAAAAAGATTTACTTCATTATTTATTACTAAACACAAATCATAATAGACTTACATTTTATTTATAGTAAGAGAAATTTAATTAACAGATCTATCATTATATATTATCATTATTTTGATAAATTGCAGCATGAAGTGCTACAGACTTTCCAATCTCTTTTACACATCATACTGTATCTCATCCCTCCATTTTACATATTCTCCCTTTCTAGATTTGTTTTATTGTAATGGAGTCCAGTCATCTATCATTTATCATTCATTCTAGAAATACATTAGTGTTACTCCATTTCAGTCTTTCAGTTTCTTCAATAATATCAAAGATACATCTATGTTCTCACATTCGTTTTTGTGTTGTTCTCTTTTTATAACAGAAATATATATTTATCACTACTTCACAGACTGTTAGCAGAACTCTGTATGATTCTTGTGCCTAAAGTATAGTCTCAGATCCATATATATATATATATATATATATATATATATATATATATATATATATATATATATATGTATATATATATATATGAATGTATAAAACATATTTAAAATCTTTCTTTTCAAATATTTAGTCACATTTTTTTCAACTACTAAATTATTTATACTAAAAGTGCTATTTTCAAATTTAATTAACTCTTACTGTGGTCATTGATTTTATGGGCCAAGTGAGATAAAACTCTAAACTTTTAATTGGTCAATTAATAAACTCAGCCATAAAAATATATTCATCTTTTAATATTATATTCACTTTAGTTTCATTTGTAAAAAGTATATTAATAATTTGTCAGGTTATAAAAGTGAATGAAAGTTTTTTCAAAAATAAATTTTAATTTATAATTATAAAAATATTCGATAGTGGAAAATCTAAAATGAATGTTACTCACCAACTAAAAAGTGTTGCTGATGTCAGTGATTTCTTTCCCAATTTTATGCTGCAGAAAAGTAAATAATTTTTACTAAAGTCTTAACTGTTTTAAAAGTAATTTTATTTTTAGCATATTTTATCAAAATAATTTATAAGATGTCAAAAAATACTTTTAAAATGATCTAAAACATATATTTTATTGCTTTTGAAATGGAAACAAAATAAATCATAGTGGTAACATTTATTGACAAGCAGTTTTCTTTATTCTCTATGGTTAACAACCAATCAGCAGCAAGGATGGACTGCCCCCTTCTTTTGTTAGACTTACAACATCACATTTATTGATTTTTTACTTGTAAAATAATTTGAGCGAGGTCAGCATCGTATGAGACTTTTTCTAAGCTTTCAAGCAAGTGTATAAACCATAATGTAGCTCAAAAAGTGGCCAATTTTGAGTGACCTAAAGCCATTGATTGTGGATTAGCACATAGATCTGGGAAAGTGTTAAATTATTGATTTCTTTATTATTATTATTATTATTATTATTATTATTATTATTATTATTATTATTATTATTATTATTATTATTATTATTATTATTATTATTATTATTATTATTATTATTATTATTATTATTATTATTATTATTATTATTATATTAATAATCAGATCAAAGTATTTATAACTATCAAGTTCTCATTCATAATTATTAATCTCTATCATTAATCATGAATGAGAAAAAATATAATTATTTTATATATATAGAGTTATACCCCTTGCTTTAAACAGTTTATTGAAAATTTATTTATAATGGTCAGGCTAAGATGTATGCTACCGATTATTTATGTACATATAATGTATTAATTGTGTGATTGCACATTTGGATATTGTAGCTCTGATGATGACTGCTGGACAGTTGAAACTGTAAAAGTAAAGTTTTGTTGTAAAAATTGAATTGTTAAGTGCATAAGAAAGTTGGAAATTGTATCATATGTATATTTTTTTATGTATAAGTTAACGATTAGACTGTTTGACATTCTTATTCAAAGCTATGATGAGGAATAAATAAAACTATATAAATAAAATAATATGATACGAGTAAAATATAAGACAAACAATGGAATGTTTAAAGTAAAAAAGAATAAACAGAAAAAAACATAGATAAAATAAAAATAAAATACAAGACAAAATAAAAAAAGAACAAACAAAATATAAGTAGATTATTTTGTCTTATTATTTATTTGTTTTATATTATTTGATTTATACTCTTTTATTTAAATGTATTAGAACTATGAAGAATACTGAGTGATGGTCAAAACATTAGTTTATATATAAAAGTTAGCATTTAAGTGCTTAAAGTAAGAAATATTGTATTCCTATGAAATAATGTAACAAAATAAGAAAATAAAAGGATTTTATGACAGTTACGTGTAATGATTGTGTATGGGTAGAACTGAAAATTATAATCGATTTCAATTTTTTATAAACTTCACCATTAAAATGGTTATAAAGTTAAATGTTATATACCTGTTGCTTTTTTATCTTTAATAAGTGCATAACCAAATATATTATACTCCGCAAATTAATTATAAACGCAAACCTTAAGTTACAGTAATTAAAAAGCGAATAATGTTATATTAATTCTTTCTTAAAATATAATGCTATAATGTAGTTATCAAATTACTTATAAAACATTAATTAATATTGATTATTCAACTGTTAATCATATCAAATTGAAAACATATTTTGAGAATTAAGGTGTACATAATTGTTAATTTTTATACAAGAATAAAAACTCAATAAAAACAGCTTATTATTAAGATTTCATATAAATATATTTATAGCTTTCGTTATAATTATAACAATTATTTATTAAATAATAATATCTAAGAATAAAAATAAAAGTTTAAACTTTTGAAAATATACTTATATATTATTTTTAAGTTATCAATCAAACAGAATGTGGGCAGGTGTTTTGGTCAACAGACTGACAAACCTAATGAAGTATTTGAGAAATGAGTTAAAGCATGGGGTTAAGTACAGCGGTTTAAAAATAACACATTGAAACATTAAAGCTGTAATAAAAAAGAATTGTTTTCTTCTTATTTTAATGTTATTAAACCATTTACAAAAACTTTTATTACCTATTATCAATTAAATGATTTGAAATTATACACTTTGTTTTGCTTTTATGAGAATTTTAAACTGAGATTGATACAGTACATTAACAAAAAAAAAAAAGATAAAATATTACTTGTGATATTTATATATTATAAAAAAAAGCATATGGCTTTCCATTTAAAACATTGTATAGATATTAATAAAATCGCTAAAATAAAAAAAATATTTAAAATAAGCAATAATATAAGTATAATCTTTTATATTTTTATTTGATCTACAATTTTAAAGTATTATTAGATATATACATCATTAATTTAACTTAAGTAAGTAAATCTATTCTAAGGTAAGTTTAATTTTTTTTTCATATGTCAGAGCACCGACCGGGACGCGAATCCACAACCGTCTGCAACCAACTATTTGCTTGCAAGGCGGTTGCGATGACCTCTCGGCTAACGAGTTTAAATTTTATAAATATTTAGAAAAGAATGGGCATGTATTTATATAGCTTTTTACGAACTTTTGATCTACTACTTCTTTCTACCTACATAATATATATATAACATTTCACTGTTTGCCTGTCTATCATCTATCTATCGATTTATCCCACTATACCTTCATATCTATTTCCGCCCAGCATCTATTTTTATTACACAATTAATCAATTTATTTATCTATTCATATAATTCTTTGTAATTCAATAAGTATTTATTTCTTTTCTTTTCCCAATCGTAATTCAATGAAAACACGTGCTTTGTAAAAAAAGATTGTGATTGTGAAAAAGCTGAAAGCATGCTAAACATATGACTTTTTAAAACGCTTTTCGCATTAACACTATGCATCGGTGGTCAAGGGGTCAGCGCGACAGCCTTGCACTTGCAGGCAGTTGCCCGGGTTGCGGGTTCGCGTCCCGGCCGATGCTATGACACTTAAAAAAAAGAAAAAGAAAATGAAAAGCATCCATGCCTCTGTATTTGATTGACATAAAAGAGGATTGTTACTTATCCCATGGAACATGTAAAAAGCAAACACCCTCAGGGAAGTATTTATTCTCATCACTATCCAGCAGAATTATTTTTCACAGTAAATAAATTGTTGAATAAAACTAAGAGACTTTATGTTTACAGCCATCATCAAAATATTTCTGCTATTAAAAAAGTGTTTTTTAGTAATGGTTTTGATTACAGGATTATTAATAGGGCTTTTTTTATATAATAAAAAAAGATTTTAATATTTCAGAAATTATGACAGTTTTGCCATATATAAAGGCAATAACCAACAAAATTAATAATGACCTCAAGACAAATAATATCCATACAGTTTACATTACTTAAAAAAACATTATGAAATCTTACCACATCCTAAAAGTAAAATTCCTTTGGATGGCATTGTCATGGTGTATATGAAATTTCATGAGGTGAATTTCTTCACTTTCATACATTGGACAACCAATCAAAGAATAAATATGAGAAAAAAAGATATGTTTGCAGTTTGAAAGATATTCAGTTCATCACCATTTATTTACTTTTGAAATTAACTAACCATGAGATCATTAAAAAAAACCTATTCTGTCAAAAATTGAACAGTATGATCAAAGACTGATAAGAAAACATATAATTTTTTTAAAGGGCCAAAAGCATACACGAGGAGTCTAAATAAAAAAAATAATAATATTTGGAAGAAGCTATTGGAGGCAAAAATATTGTTAAATCTTCTCAACAATTAGGATTTGAATAAAAAGAGAAAATAACAAAAGCAAAACAAACAATCTCAAGATTTTCAAAAGAAAAATCATTGAGAAAAGTACTTCTTATTGCACTGAAACATAGCTATTTAAATATGTTATGTAGTGCATGGAATCTCTCAAAAATAGTAATAGGATATCATTATCTATCTGTGAAAATATTAGGATTAATATATATATAGATAAATGGATAGTAATATAAATATAGATAGATAGATCTAACAATATTAATGACTGGAACAGAATAATAAAAGATGATTATAAATATATTCAAAATAAGGCTTTAAATTATATAGGGATTTGCAAAGAATCAGCATTTGGTTCAGCAAGAATCATTGGATTCAGTAAAATAAGACATATCTGATAATAAAATAAAAATGTTTGTTAATGGTGATATATTTTTTTTAAATATTATATGTAGATGAAATAATATTAAATATTTAAAAGTTATTAGGAAAATAAAATACAATAAATATATAGTATAGTAGGTAAATGTCTTTCTCTATGCTCATGATTTTCATTTTGAATATGGACAAATTTGAGAATAATTTCAAATTAGAAGCAAACTTGAAATTTTTATTTTAGTTATAAGATCACATCACACATAGATAATAATCTAGTTATTGTTCAATAAATAAATATATAATTTTTATAGCTTGGTAATGAATTAAAGACAAATAAATTAAATCACCCCTCAGTTATTGGTAAGAATGTTGGGTAGTACATTCTCATTTATTTATCTTTTCTTCAGCAACTAATAAGCCTTGTCCCTGTTTTAGATTTTATTTATAAAATTACGTTAAGACATTTTATTAATTCATTTCATATGAAGTCTTAAAACAAATGTGATTGTTAACTTCAGAAACAATATGATGGTTCTTTCACTTTGATCACCGTTATCTTAGTAATATTTTCATCTTTTTTTAAAAAAAAATACTATTTTCCCATCTTTAAATGACTCATCTACAGCTATATGTAATGATATTTTTGTAGTTTTCTTAATTGCAAACTGAAAACTAAGGAATGTTGATTTATTAATTTTAGTTATCTGACAAGGTTAATAATTCCAGAAGTTGACAATGATCAAAGAGTTTTTATACTGTCTTCATGTGTTTGATGGAATTAGTTGTTCATAATCTAGGTTTTGATGACATAAGTGATTACTTTGAGAAAATTATGAAAATAACACAAAACATAATATTTATTGCATAGTTTATTTAATATTTCTCATTATTTTTATACAATTGTTTAATAATTATGTAAAGCCAAAATAATACACATGAACACTTTAAT
Organism: Epiperipatus broadwayi; assembly: GCA_028023455.1. NCBI lineage: Eukaryota > Metazoa > Onychophora > Udeonychophora > Euonychophora > Peripatidae > Epiperipatus > Epiperipatus broadwayi. The sequence continues at coordinate 1,003,476 of JAQFVV010000036.1, read as the reverse complement.
TTCATTTGTATATTTTATTTTTAAAAATTAGAAGTTAACAATATTAATAAAGAAAACTATGACCAATATGACAACCATGCCTTGTAAAAATGATAATTGACATGTTATTAACATCATTGTTGAACCTATAAAGATATTCTAAAATTTTAAATGCTATTTTAATACTTTTATAACAGAGTTTAGTAAAGGTATTGATTCTATAGGTATATAACCTCCCATTTTAAAATATAAGCTGCATTCAACAAAGATTTTGTTTATTTTTCCTGATTTGAAAACTTGTTTTCTTTTCTTTCCAACAGGCAATGAAGATATAAATCTTTGCTCTCAATGCATACTCAATTTTATAAAATTGTCAAAATTAAAATATATTTTAGTTTTTTTCATTTCTAAATCTAATTTTCCAAAAAAAAAAACAATCCAGTCCAAATTATTCACTTTTATTATGGAATAAAAGTTTTACAATAAAAAGACTGAAGATTAATAAAAACTCCAACCAAAGCCAATAATAGAAAATGTTAATTTGTTAGAGGGTTAAAATTCTTTAGTGCAACCATTTATTATAATAAAAGCATTTAAAAATAGAATGATATCTTGTGTATACATATGAGAGTACCACATTGAGATATTTTATTATCACATGCGTTGTCAATGATTTCTAATATATATACAATATTTTATGGACATTCATTTCCTTGATACATATTAAAATTCAATTACAAAATATATCCTAAAAAAACTAATAATGTAGCTTACATAAAAGTTTTTAAAAAAGAAAAATATTAATAAAGAAGATAATTATTATTTTGACTTTTTTTAAAAATTATCAATATGAATTTTAAAATTGAACCATAATTGTATTACTTTATCTATTCTTTACAAAAACTGATTTTAGAGATAGAAATGGGTTGCAAAAGTGGCTATTTTTAAAAGATAATAAATGTTATTGTCCAATGGCAAAAATCAACACTTATTGTTCTCTGTTTCAATTATTTTTCTTACATTTAAAGTTGTAATTATAAATTTATTTGATCTAAGACAATAAACCTTTAAGCATGTGCACTTGAAAATGTGATAGTAGTGACCTCTACAGGTCTTAATGACAAGCTTTGCAAAGTTAACATTTTATTTTTAAGAATCACTTTTAAATTTGTATTTTCCATAATTTTTTAAAGCAAAAAAACAAAGATTAATTTAATAAGACATAAAGTATAAAAATTAATCACTAGAAATTCAACATTTATGCAAAAAAGAAGGTTGACATCTTTTTGAGATGGAATATGATTTATATAAATGAAGCATTGTCTAAGTAACTTACATTTGAATTTTGGAGGTTTTTGTAATGGAAGATCTATCAATCTAAGGTTATAGTTTATTTATTTGTATATAAATAGATATTATAGAATAAAATTTGATATTTTGTCACATTGATCCATTTTATGATTTTTTGTTCATTTCACAAAGGTTATAAAATATAATAAATCAAACATTGGGTTAAATGAATGTTTAACATGAAAAGAAAAAAACTAAGACTGATTATATATGACTATATCAATCAGAAGAAAGTCTTCATTTATATGTAGTGTTGAAATATGATGTGAATTTAAGTTTATATCTAAAATGATATAAATTAATATAAGAGTGATAACTTAGTAAAAAGTATTTTATAGTGAACATAAGAATGATTTTCACTGTAAAGACAGATCACGTTTTCCTATTAAAGATAATATTTTATAAGTAAAGAACGAAAAATAAAAAAAAAGATTGAAGTCTTCAAGAATGAAAACTCTTTGCAGTAGAAATAAAAGACAACATCACTAGTCAAGCATTGGTGGTCAAAGCAGTTGTCCGGTTTAATGGGTTCACTTCCTGGCTGATGCTATGACACATGGGGAAAAAAAGAAAACATCACTAAATATTGAATAAATATGATAATAGACTACAATATTCTACAGTCATATTTCTTGTTCTGTATTGATTTGAGTAGTCATTGCATAACTCATCTCTAATGTATTGTTTTATTTTATTCATGGTATATCTTAATTTTGTTCAAGATGGGAATGTTCAGATATATGGCTTCAAATAGAAATTAAATTATTTTAGAAATTATTAAGTTTTAGCTCTTTTTACTAATGTTATTAAAAAGTGGCATAAGATTTTGAATACAGTGACATCTTATGTGTTGGAATTGAACTAACTAACGCGTTGTTTTTTTTTTTTTACTTTTTATTTAAAAAGACATTATTTTATTGTTTTGTAAAAGTTATTTAATAAAGATTTGAAAATAAAAAGATTGAAAATCAATATTGTTATATTTTGATAGTTTTATGAAATCTAAAATTTTAAATAAATAATTTAATAAAATTACCTAGTATTTTGTTTTAGTTTTTTGAAATTGAATACTACTATGTAAAAAGCTATTAAAAATAAGAGACTGATAAATTGATGTTATATTTTCTGTTTAAAAACAGGTTTACGTGCTCAGGTAATAAATTACCACTACCAAAAGATAACAGCATGATCAATATTAGCTTTAATTTGCCAATTTTTGTTAAACCTTAAAAATAATTACATTTTGATTTTTCTGTAAAAAATCATTTAACAAACTTTTAAAAGAGCTTAAACTTTGAATTATAGATATCACTGTTTAAGTAAACAGTAAACTTTTTTTCTTTCTTAGTGCCATTGGACTTTTAATGTATACTGAACATAAATCCACAACTTTTCACATAATGGTATATAAAACATTTATTGTCCTTTTAATTTAAAATAAAATACTTGTAAAATTACTTTAAACAATAACTGCTTTTCTTCAGATAAAAAACAAACAAACAGATTATATATAGTTTTGTTAACTTAAAATTACATTGATCTATAGATTGATATGTTTAATTGATAATATAAAAACTCAAAATAAAAAAAAATTACAAAAAAATGATCGACTGGAAAATAAAGTTTTCATAATTAAATTAATATTTTTACTTCATAACTTCTTTTTATTAGTAGACTAGCAAACATTGTTATACAATAATTCATCTTATAATGTATCTTTTATTAGGACTTTAAATATTTTCAGACTTTCATATTTGGACTTAAGTGCTTTATGTATTATGCCTTTCAATAATAAATCGTTCCGTTTAAATTTGACTACATAATTATTCACATATATTAAATATACTTGGTTTTTATTTCAGCAATAAATGTATTTTTAAATCTATCCTTGTTTGTTTTTGTTAAGCCCTATGAAGTGTATGTATTGATCTTTCATTAAGGGTTAAACGTAAAATAATTATCGAGACGAGATAATAAAATAGTAAGCATTAACAAAACATATTTATTAAAACCTATTCTTCTTCCCTCTTATATAGATATATATTAAATATTAGATTACTTATAGCAAACTATGCCTTGTTCTTTTAATTCTATATTTAACTTCATTTCTTGTATTTTCACAAATTTCATGTGTCCAATAACTATATACATTTAATTTGTTATATATTTTTTCCTTTTGTTTATAATTATAAATTTTATTAAATATAATTATAAATTTTATTAAACGCACATTATTATATTAAGTAATATTTACTAAGGCTGTAACCTTATGAATAAGCGGCTGAAAAATTCGAAGGTAGGGACCTCTACAGGTCTTACCACAAGCTTCTACAGGTCTTAGCCACAAGCTTAGCACAAGTTTGTGGCTAAGACCTGTAGAGGTCTCTACCTTCGAATTTTTTAGACGCTTTTGTTTATGTGAAAACTGATTAATATTAATTTAATCATTTTAAAATTATCTTTAAAATTAAAGATATGATTCTATTTTGTAAATTACTTCAAAGATATCCAACCTGTTTTACAATCTTGGGCAAAATTTCAAAATACTTTTAATCTTCCAATAATATAGTTATGCTTTATAATCTAATATATTACTTTAATCTTTTTCAAGCTTTATATAGGCTTGATTAATAAATGACCTTTCAGGTTTAATTAAAAGAAAAATTATTGCTAAGAAAGCTGAACATGTAAAGAAAAAATGTAAATAACATAATAAATAACATAAGGTGTTTAAAGAGAGGGCTAAATTGTGACTTTTCAATTTAGAATATTAAAAATAGTTTCCTTTAAATGTGAAAAAGATCTCTAATATACATATTTTATATTGAATCGGCACCCATCAGTTAGTTCAGATCATCATCCCCCATATATATATAATGAGTGCTGATTTTATATTAAGATAGCAAATCTTCAGATTTTAATGGACATGCTTCAGATTTCTCTACTATCCAATTCTTTGGCCATCCATATTATCAAAAATTTGATGATGAAATGCTCAAATCCCTTGTTGACCCCTCATATTGAAGCGGAATCTGAGATTCAGATTGTGCTTCACAGCCCACTTCCAATCTTCCGCTACCAACCTAAATTCAAACCCTATGCTTGCATATATATTCCACTCACTAACACATTTGTTTGTATCCTTTTGTTTGAGTTATATTAACTAACATATTTATTAACGAAAATATTGGCATAAATATCTGAATTTAAACATGCAAAATAAAATTAATAAATGTAGCGTCGGAAAATTCGTATACGCAATAGGGAATGGGGGATTAATTATAACGGACTTATAATATCAAAATATATTATAATTTCTGTATTAATTTGTTTTATAAAAGTTATAATAATTGTTTGTTAATTGCAGCTCAGAGTTCGTTACATGTAAGTTTATAAAATTGTGTTTTTAAATTATTTTTTGTCATTTAACTATACTTTTATTTTAAATCCAATATGGAAGATGCGATTGTAATTAGTCAAAATTAATTAAAGGTGAGAAGCGTAATCTTGTATAATATTCTAACATAATTTTAATTAAAAGTTTCTCTAGAATCAAAAGTAGAAACTAAATTTAATTGATTTATTTTTGTTACAAACATTTTCTTTTATCAAAATTAATTAAAGTTTGAATGCTTATCTAACAATGGCATCTTTCATCACAATAGGTAAAAGCTTGTATATGAATTCTTTTGAAAATTAGATTGCAATGACCAATCAGAAAGGAATTCCAAAAATACCAAGGCATGGAATTAATTATGAATTAATTGAGAGAGTAACTAGGACAGTCAAGGAGAGCAGTCACCAAGAAAGTTTGCGTTCGTTAACTTCAATGTGTACTGAGTAAATCTAAATCGCCTTTCTCGCCATTCGAGATGGCTTTCCCTGCAATCTGTGCCCATGGATCCCGATACTCATAGACTATACTGATATGCCTGTTCGTTAAATCATAAAATTACTACCTGCCTGAATAACTATGTTTGATAAACTAGATCTAGTCTCCGCGGGAATTGAAACCACCAAAAGAACCGCCATGTGTTACAGAGGTAATCATTTCAAATGCTGCTAGACTCTTAAAGTTACCGTGAATAATTTTAACTTTCACCTATCTATTACTTTAAACATTTTGTAAATCTTTCATTTGTAAAATGTAATATTAGTTATGAATGAATTTGTAAAGTTCTTACCTTTTTGTTAATTGTACCTTGTTCTCTCTCTATATAACTTAGCTGTAATCTCTCCTACATTAAACCTCTCCTGAATAATTATTAGTTCTTAATGTCACGTCTATGCGGCAATATTTTATTCTCATTATTATGTTTTATACTTTCAGATACTAAATTATATGTCGATAATTTTCCCCCAGAATCGCAAATGCTTACGCTATCTCTTTTAGTAAAAGAAAACCCTCCTTACTTTTCAGAGGGTAATTAACCTAGTAGTTTTGAAAACAAATTTGTTATTCTTAGTATAGCGGGTGCCTGCCAGTCTGGGGAAATAAAATCAGAATTTGATAATTATTATACAGTGTTATTTTCTAAAACTAAGTCAAAATCTATTTTCTTAGAAATGTGTTTATTTGGTTAATTAAATAATAGCGCTAACTTCTAAAATCTGCAAATAGATTTATATGAGTAAAATTAATATTACTTTATTGAAATCAATAGCCACCACCGACTTTATATATATTTAATAATATGAAAAGTATTTATTTATTAAAGCATTCAAAACCAAAGATTTATATTTATACGTTGTGGAAAGTTTACGTGTAGTTTAAAATAATACATAAGGGGGGGATCGTTTAGTTCTCTGAGCTACATTATATTAGCATTAATTGTAATTCTTCCCCATCCACGTAGTAATCAAATCATACCGGTACGAGGGGTTTTTATTCATAAAGATAGGCGATAATTATTTATTCCTTAGCTAAATATCTATATATTTATATTAATGCAAGCGTTACGTGTATACCGGCCTTTCGTGATGCATATATCTTTGTGCTTCGTTCATTTTTACTTCTAATACCTAGGACAAGGTTTGGCAAACCTCTTTGGATTTCTTCAGCGCGAGATATTGTTGCATAGGGTTCACTCTGGCAAAAGTCCAGCCTATGGCAATTCAATAAAGCGCCTTCTTAGTTGTTTATAACCTGACCCTGCTGACATTTGCAGAGAGTCGCATTTCTTTAACGGTGAATTGAAGCGTCTTTTTAGATCTTAGAATAGATCATTCCATTGCCCTCATACATGTACCGCTCTCCCATATTTCATTTTTGTTAAAAGCCTATTAATTCTCCTAAACCGTACTGTTATGATTATACTAAATGGATTACTATTTTTTATATATATTTCATTCGCACTTTCAGATATGACACTTCTGCCATTATTATTATTTCCCAAATTAGCTTCCCACACACATTCTTATATAGCACAATGCAAATATTAATTAAATAAAATTACCCTTATCATCCAACTGAATAAACTTACGTATTGGTATGAATGCTGTTGTTCTTATTACTGGTGGATTCAAATAACTTCGGGTACCGTAGTCTAGCGCTATTATTAAAAATCTTATGTATCCCAGTCAATCGATAAGTTATTGACATATAAATAGCCGCACTAGAATAAAGCCATGAATTATTTGTGATTGATGATTAAATATGTTCATTGTATAGTATTGTAAGGGAGGTTAATGTTGTCCAAGGGAGATAAACACCCATTTTATTGACATCGTAACACCAATAACGTGTGCAATCATATATACTCTAAGTTGATTTAATAAATTTTATATCTTTCTAAATATCTAAGTCATTGTTTCATTCATTGAATAGAAATAATTTTAATGTAATATCAAAAGGTTTCACTTACTAGATGATCGAAAGTCGCTAATTATAATATTCTAGACATGAACCAAGTTCGAATAAGAGTCTTTTTGTGTCACGACTTTGTGATGCCGGCGGGGTAGGAATAAATTAGATCAGTATCATTGGAATTGTTGCTCATAAGTGGGTAGATCTGGAAAATAGGCAAATAGGGCAGAGTTCATGAATGTTCCTGACTTATGTATCTTGCACAGGATTGGATTCGAGGTACTTTTGCCTAGATGCTAGATCTTGTTATATGAACAGACGAAACCAACCGGTACAATATATTGGACTTTAATAAGTTCATTTAAATACACAGAAGAGGGATGAGCAAAATTCAGGCTGAATCTGCAATATTTGAGTACAAGTATAATGTATATATTAAACTTTAGATGTAATTAGATAGGATTCTAACACAGTCTTTCAAGCTCTCTTTAGCTATCCATTTCATCTCATATGACTGATGCTCATGATCACATGCATGTGGAAAAAAGATCTCTAATATATGTATTTCCTATTCTGACAAATTATTAATTTGCTTTTTACAAATAAAACCAAAATGAATATAATATTAAAAGATCAATATATTTTTACTGCTGATTCTGTAATTGACCAATCAAAAGTTTAGAGTTTTAACTCACTGAATCAAGCAGAATTTTTGATGTAGAAGAGGTGAAGTATAAGAACTAAATTAAATTTAACTAAAAAAAGGATGTGATTACTACATTTTTAGATCTACATTTTTTAATATATTGGGACAATTTTTATAGACCTGGTACAAAATATATTTATTTTAGAAAGTTAAATATAAAAAAGAAACTAAAATGATAATTAATAAATAAATATTTTACTAAACATATTATTTAAAAAAGTATACTAACTTTAAAATGTGATATGTTGGACTATTTCCATAATTTGTGAGTGAATGTTGAATGTACTAACTTTGTTTCAGATGTTTTTTTATTAATGATAATTTCATGTTTTCAATAACTATTTTTGAATTTATTACATTATATGAGGCATCATGTAATACTCTTTTATATATGACATGTTAAATTAAAATGTAGAACATACAAAAAAATATGATGACAGAAATACATTTTAAAATTTCTTTTTAGGGCCTTTTACATGTCATCAATATTTATTTTGTTTTATAATTACCCTAATAAAATGTAGAATTTTATGCAGTGCTGTTAAAAATTCTTTTTAGAAGTCAATAGTCAAAATACAGTCGTAATTAATTCATATTTAGAACAATAAATGTGTTATACAAATGACTAATATTTTTTAATAATAAAAGAGATTTAAACTTTTATGATGACAGATTTGATTTGGATGAAAATTTTTATTATCATGGATTTGACAGAAATTCTACTGCACATGAATCAGATAACAATGAATAAAATCAATTAAATGATATTGTCAATTTATTTTTATCGAAATTAGCTATATGTAAAAATGGATATGTTTAAAATCTGAATAAAAATCACATCTTTTGCCTAATGCATTTTAAAATAAGTTATATTATTCATAGCCATGACTTCTGATGGAAAAAAAAGATTTCTGGCTTTATTAGAAAAATGTGAAGTGAATATAAATTAATCAAAAGTGCACTAGGCAAAAAACTCGAAATTTTATTCACATTTTAAGCAAATCTCGTATACATTTTTGCATATTGTTATTTTCCATATTACATTTCCTCAATATATTGTTTACCAAAATTTTCAATGTTACAATTTATTTTTAGTACTTTTTGATCACAGAAAGCTGGTATTAATTATAGAATGTGTAATTTTTTTTCATTTTTTTACCAAAAAATGTGATGTCATCTTTGTCTTGGATTGAATTAGCATTTAAAATAATATTAAAAAAAAAAAAATTGTGTCCCTATATATTTAGTTAATATTAAAATGAATACATATTTTAAATTGTATTTTAAAACATTTTCTGTTATATTTAATCAAATTACTATTTGTTATGTTCTAAATAAAGTTTGTACATATTTTCTTTTTGCAGACTAAAATTTTAATGTTTTTCAGTGAAAACTTCTCTTAAATAAATGTGTTCACAATACTAATGCAGTTAAATTATGAAGATATTGAATAGAAGTTATGTATGTAAATATTTTATTTTACTTTTATTGCTCTTTGTTTTTTTTATATGATCAAAGTTCATTTTGCATTATATATTGTGATATATAGGGTATATGAGCACAGACTTTCACACCACCCACCACTCTCCACTCTATCTCATAACACTGATACAATTGAACGCATATATGTATTTATGATATAATTTTCACTTACCCTTAGATGTACAAATCACAACAGATTATTTTGCAATAATATTGGATAAAAGTAAGGTATGTACAATAATTAGATTAATGGAAATATAGAAACTACTGTAAAGTTCTGATTATTTATCAAGGACATAAGAAGTCTGTAATTAGAGAGAGAAGGGCTTTTCAAGTGCAACTTAAACGTTTGGATAATAGTCAAACAATGTAGTTTTTGAGTACAGAGGGACCTCTGAAATCTCAACACTAGATAGGGACTTATCCTTAAGTTAAATTCTTATTTATATAGGCCAATCCGAAGCATCTTGATTTGAGAGGGTGAAGATATTATTTTCTTCACATTTAAATCCGTTATTTTCTTCCAACCATTACCTCACACAAAATCTTGCGATTTACAAGGAGTTAATATTAAGATCCTTTTAATGGAAATATAAAAAACTAATGTAACATTCTGATTATTTATCAAACCAAAGGAAGTTTGTAATTAGAAAAAGAAAAGCTTTGACCTTTTTCCCACGTGTGCCTTAAATGTTTGTATAATAGTCAAACGATGTAGTTTTTGACTATAGAAGAACTTCTCAAATCTCAACAATGGGTAATTATTTTAATTGCATTTTATTTATGTACAATATACAGTAAACTTTTGTTCAATATAACATATTTTAATTATATAATAAATAAAACTTATATATTAATGTATTTTGGTTTTCAGTTATCATTTTATCTTTGGTAGAGGGTGAAATCGGTGTTGTGGCATCACCATTTTATGACTTTATTAGTTTTACAAAATGATTAACATTTAAAAAAAACTATGATGACATTAAAAAATATTTTGAATTATTTTTAAAGATGATAAAGCAAATAATTGATTGTTAATCGAAATAATGAGTATAAATTGATGATAACCATTATGATAACTTCTCTAAAGCTCTCTTGTATACTAAGTGTTTATTTTTTTTAATTGAATAAGAAAAAAAATCTTACACAACAAAGACTGTACACCCTGCATTAAGGTAAATGTTATTTGAATAGAAAGCAATTAATTCATAAAGCACATACTATTCTATTCTGCACAATATATTTGGCTTCATAATATTACGTTACTAGCTTAAAAAGATATATCCTCCCCACCCTTCTATTTTTCTTTGCAATATATAATTATTGCATTAATTATCAATATGTTGGAATACAAGGGCTGTATAATTATGAGCTTTTGTGCATATTTATATTTCATAAATACATTATTAATCAACATATATATATATAATAAACTAAAATAATATATAAATTGTTTTATATATAGAGAGAGAGTAATAACAATATAGAATAATAACAATTGACAACGGTTGCAGATTGTCAAGCTAATTTTCGTAACTAGTGTATATAGAATGAAAGAAGTCAGTGGAAGCCGGTGTGATTTAATGAGATTTTTTTTTTTTTAAATTCTAATTGCAAAAGATCCAGGATAGCTATCTGTCATTAGCTGGATAGAGCTATTATATGTTTATTTATATCTTATAAATTGTAGAATATATTCTCATGTATATACATTCTTTTTTAAAAAAAAAAAAAATACTGTTTATTATTCTGGAATCAATATCTTATAACTTTTATTTGCAATTTAATATCTAAATTTATTTGGCAATACAAATAGGCACCTCGTTTTTTTAATAATATTAATGATATAACAAAATTCACTATTCTGATCAAAACGTAAATATATTCATATGTTAAATGGTATTTGAACAATTTTATTTTATTTATTTTTTTGATAACAGCAATACGAAGAAATAACCTTCAACTCATGAAATGAATGACGATTCCTTTCCTTTCCTCGTCATGAAAAAATACTACTAATACTTAGCAATGTAGGCTTAAACCATGACATTCACTTTTTAAGGTTACCTGATGCTCTATTGAAGGTTGTTCATTAATATGTCTCCTGTTGAGAGAAAAATAAACTTTATTATTCAAAAACCGTTTGCATACATGTAACTTATTTAACACAAAAGTAAAATATTTTATTTCATTAATGTTAAATTTTATTTTGTTTTTTAAAAATATTATTTTTTGCCTATATATACAAAAATAAAAAAGACAGAATAGGATTATTGCTAGGTGCAGATTTTTTTAACAGCTGTTTTGGTAATCAACCCTCGTGTCAACCACTATTAATAGTCTGAATAATTTCCATCATTATTTTACTATCTAGCTAAAAGTAGCTAGATATCTTTTTTTTTTTATCAATATTGAAAGATTGTCTGTGAGCTATCTGCTTGAAAGAGATAAAGTTTATTGTATATATTTATAAGTTTCATACTTTAATAGCTGACTAATATTCTATTGTTATATAATGTAAAAATTAGCATATGATATTATTACACGGGAATTCATAAGAAATTCGAGCCCCAGTTCTGCAGACACCATAATTGACTCCCCCGATCCCAAGTCGGACGTTCTAATCAACTCTTCCACATCGTGTAGGGTACATTATTATATAATGCATGGAAATAAACTCTTCTCAAAATCATAAATATAAAATAGGTTTAAAATATTGGCTTATAACAATTATAATAAAAAAGCTTCCATTAATTTATAAAACAAATAATGTAAAGCTGATATCAAAATTATGTATATTTGATTTTATTTTAATTTGGATATGAGTATTGCGGAATAATTCAAAACAAGCAATAAATTACATTAGTTTTTGTCCCTTAATCTTCAGCAGTAATTTTTTGCTTTCAATAAAGCATAATAGACATGTAAACAAATAGAATAGAGCTGTATCAGAATTAGTAATTCATTTAATATATCTATGTTTATGTGTACAATATAATGTTATAAAAAGATATTTATTGGACTTATTAGATTTTTGAATTTAGTAATATCCTTCTAATCAATCTTTTGTAGGAAAACATCACATTGTATAAATTAAAAAGATTTATAATCAACTGTATTTAATGTTATAATTGAAAAAAAAAAAGATTCACTAATTTTAAAAAATTAAAAAACTGATTGATTATATGGGTGATCTTAGACAATGGTTTGTCAAGAGTACAAAGGCTTCTAAATTTTTATTAGAATATTTTATTGTATTCTGATATTATTCATCTCTTATTCTGCTGCCATTCTGCTAGTATTTATTCTACTATTATTTGGATTCTGATCCTGTTAATTAAATTTAACTAGTTTTATCATCTGATGAATTTTGCAGACTCTTTCATTTAGAATGTATCGTCCATTCTTCAGTGATGTACCACTATTTATTCACATATTCTGGCATCAACCATACTGTGCTAATTTCACAATGGGATGCTCATTTAGTGTTTATTACCCAGTTCCTATGCATGTAATAGCCCAATGATATAGTAAATATCCTTTACATGTCATTGCTGAAATATATCTGTCATTATTGAATGCTTCTATTGAACAAGGCCACAAAGATATATGCTGCCTCAGAACAGGAGAAGTAGTAAGCCATTAAAAAAAACTGCAAAATCTGTTCAAGACATCCAGCTGTGAAATCTATAAACTGTCAGATAGAGATGATCACTCCAGCTAACATATAAAAAACCTAGATTAATATAAGAAAATAATTCAAAATTTAGACATAAAATGGTATACAGGGGTAAGATTTCATTCTCATAATGAACGTTTGTAAAATTAGAAATGATAAATTTATCCTAACTAGTTAAAGTAGACTTAACTATACTGAATAACTCTGTGATTTCAATTTTTATTCTTATTATTTTTATAATGTTTTTTTGAAAATAAATGTTTTAATTCTCTCTCTCTCTCCATACCTTACCAAATGTTAATTAAGATAAAAGTTGTCATTTATATTGTTCATGTTTAAATATGTATTATATGAAAGCCTAAGTAAGGTAAGTTTCTAATTCATTTGAATAAGCTGTGGAATCAATCACTTGGAGCATTTAAAATTTTCATTTGTGGATATTCTAGTTAAATTGGCTAGATAGGATTTGTGTAGTATATCCTCAGTATAAAAAAAATATCAACAGGAGAGGTATTTTGCTACTGACAGTTATGGAATGAGTGCCATGGTCTTGAAAAGTGGATATGGTTTGGGTATTTATAGACAATATCTATGAAAAGCTTTTAGACTACATATTTTACTGTTAGATAAAATATGTGTAGGTGACTAAAAATATTTTTTAATACATACCATTTCCAATATTAGTTATGCATTTTAGAATTGAATATGTACTTAAGGATTTATTTGTATTGCAGAGATATTTATTACATAACTCATCTTTAAGTCTTATTATTTTTTTTCTGAGATTAGTTAGAACTTTAGGGAAAATGTCTCTTCCATAGTCCTTCTTAAAAAAACAAGGCAAAAGAAGATAGCATTTTTGAGGCTATCCATATGCTGAAGATTTTAGTACATTCCAAGTTTTGTTGTATCTCTAGTGAATGCCCACATCTATTTGTCAACAGTTACAGTTAGCTGTGTTAAAAATGTTATAGCTAAAATATCAAAACCCCAAGTTTGATTTAAAAAAATAATTTGCATAAACTTGAATTCAGAACATAGATATAAATTATATATGTATATAGTTGCCTCACAGAATCAATTTATTTATATACAAAAATGTATGTATAATAAACCAATAGATCCTTATGTCGAGTAATTATTAACTACATATTATTTACTAAGGCAATAAACCTAAAGCATGTGCGGTTGAAAATGTGAAGGTAGGGATCTCTACAAATCTTAACCACAGGATTACACATTGGAAAAAAAGAGGGGAAACCTTCTTTACTTCAACCTACTTACTTTCTTTATAAATTGGTGAAGCTGAAGCAATTAGATCTGAGAATGTGAAGCTATTCAATACTTTACTGATTAAGGCCACAATTCCTATTATACATTAGTACTCGTGAAATCTTTTGATTTACGAGTCAATGGAAAGATCTTATAGTTAGAAATTTATTATTATAATTTAAAGTTGTAATTATAAATTTATTTGATGAACATTGATTATGTAAGTAATATTTACTAATGCATAATAGGAATTGTGGACTTAAGCAGTGAAGTATTGAATAGCTTCATGCTCTCAGATCTAACTGTTTCAGCTTCACCTATTTGTACAGAAAGTAGGTTGAAGTAAAGAAGGATTCCCCTCTTTTCTTCCAATGCATAAGCCCGTGGTTAAGACCTATAGAGGTCCCTACCTTTGCATTTTCAACTGCACATGCTTTAGGTTTATTATCTTAATAAATATTACTTATCTAATCAATGTGCATTAAATAAATTTATAATTATACCTGCGTATTAAGATATCTAGCATTTCTATAGCATTACAGTTATAATCCCCACTACTATTTCAAGAAAAAATAATTAACATGTTTCTGAAACATATGAAAGAAACTGTTAATAACTATACATAGACCAGTGAGATTAATATCATTTCAGCTATCATTTTCTTTCTCTTAAAATAGTATTTTGATTATTCATCATCATCATCATCAACCATTATCAATCCACTGCAGGAGGAAGGTCTCTCCAAGTTTAATTCATTTTCTCCAATTTTTAGCTTGTTTTCTCCACAACACCCCTGCACATTTTCTTATTTCATCCATCTCACATGTGGTCTCTTTCTGGGTCTTTTACGATCTCTTGGAATCCAGCTTAAAATTTCAATTGTCCATCTATTATCATCTCTTCTAGCAATATGTTTAGCCCAACTCCATATCAATCTTTTAATTTTTTCAATAAGGTCAGTAATACCTGTTTGTTGTCTTAACCATACATTGTGTTTTCGATCTCTTCTTGTTACTTCCAACATACATCTCTCCATACTCCTTTGAGTGGTCTGATGTCTATGTATTGCTCTTCTATTAAATGTCCAAGTCTCAGATCCATAAGTAAGAACTGGTAAAACACATTTGTTAAAAACCATCCTTTTCAAACACATAGGCATATTTCTTTTTAGTATCAAGTTATTTCTACCAAAAGCACTCCAACCAAGTTTAATTCTATGATTAATTTCCTCCATTATGTTTCCATCTGTATTAATAATCTGACCAAGGTATTTGTAACTGTTAACTTCTTCTAATTCTTCATAATCAATCTTTATTTTCATATTTTGAGCAAATCGATTAAACATTACTTTAGTCTTTTTAACATTCATCTTTAGTCCTACTTTTCTACTTTCATCTGATAACTCCTGCAACATTTCCTGCAGCTCGGAAGCATTATTTGCAAAAACAACTACATCATCTGTGAAATCTAAATGACTTAAATACTCTCCATTTACTTTCACTCCTTTAGTTTCCCATTTTAATCCATAAAATACTTCTTGCAGCACTGCTGTAAAGAGTTTTGGAGATATGGAGTCACCTTGTCTTACACCTTTCTCAATGTTGATTTTTCCAGTCTCATTATGTAATCTAATTGTTGCTGTTGCATTTTTATAAATATTCTGTAAAATATGACAATATCCTGGATCTATACATTGATGATCCAATGCTTTAATCACTGAAGAAATGTGTATAGAATCGAATGCCTTTTCATAATCTACAAATCCAAAACATAATGACAACTCATATTCGTTTGTACTTTCTATGACTTCTCTCAATACCTGGACATGATCTATTGTACAAAACCACTTTTAAATCCAGCTTGTTCTCTTGGTTGGTGGAAATCCAAAGTTCTCTGTAGATGAGTTGTAATTATCTTGGTAAAAATTTTATCTAAAACTGATAAAAGGCTGATAGGTCTGTAATTTCTAATATCTTCCTTATCACCTTTTTTAAATATTAATATTATTACTGCATTCTTCCAATCTTCCGGTACATCTTTATCATTTAGACATTTGGTATATAACTTTGCTAAAATTGTTTCTATTTTTTCACCTGCTTCTTTTAATATATCAATTATAATTCCATCATTTCCTGGAGCCTTACCTTTCTTCATACACTTAATTGCATGTCTCATTTCTTTATTTAAAATTCTGGGCAATTTGGAAGATGTAATAGATATAGGAGGTACTTGTTCTTTATTACTATATAATTCTTGATAAAAATCTTCTACCAATTTCAAGATGTCATCTCTCTTTTTAGTAATAATTCCATCTTTTTTTCTTATTGCAGATATAAATTTCCTACCAATACCAAAATGTTGTTTAACATTTTTGAGACTTTTATTTTCTTCTACAGCTTTCCTTGCTATTTCACAGTTATACTTTCTTATATCATTTTCAACTCTTTTCTGTACCATTTTACAAAATTCGAGATATTCAATCCTTTTTAATACATAATTTTTGTATATCTTCATATTCCTTCTTTTCTTCATAAATTCTCTAGTCTCAGTAGAAATTTTTTTAGTCAATTGCTGCTTTTTTCTACCAGCTATGTTTGTTGCAGTTTTTAAAAGTGTATCATTTATTTTCATATTAATTTCATTCAAATCTGAATCATGTTCAAAATCTCCTAACACTTGAAACCTATTTGTAAGTTCTAATTTAAATTCATTAGAATGTTTCTGAAGATTAGGAATATCAACTGCAAATATTTTTTTTCTTAATAATTTTTGTCTCTCTAGTTTTACATTAACACATAACTTACACCTTACTAATCAATGATCACTTCCTGTGTTAAATTTATTAAGAACATTACAATCTTGAAATATGTATTTTCTGTTAGTCAAAATATAATCCAATTCTGCTGTACCTTCATTTGGATGCTTCCATGTCCATTTCTTTTTAACATTTTTCTCAAAAAATGAATTCATAATATATATTTTTTTCTTTTTCTGCAAACTCCACAAGTCTATGTCCTCTCTCATTTCTATTACCATAACCAAAATTACCTACAATTTTATCTTTCATTTGTCTACCAATTCTAGCATTAATGTCTCCCATAACAATTTTAAAATGTTGTTTACCCTGATCAAAAGCCTTTTGTACATCCATATAAAAATCTTCTACTACTTCATCACTATGAGAACTTGTTGGGGCATAAACCTGAATTATCTGCATTTGGTATCTGCTATTAAGTTGTATAACTAATCTTGCCACTCTGTCCGATACACCATCAATCTCCACAATATTGTTCTTCCACTTTTTATTTATAATGAATCCTACTCCACTTGTATTTCCAATATGTGTGCCTTTATAATAGAGTATATGTCCACTTTTTAAATCAATTGTTTCTTCTCCTTTTCTTCTAATTTCACAAAGTCCAATAATGTCCCATTTAATATAAGACAGTTCTTCTAATTCTTGCAGAAATATCTTATATTAAATGGGACATTATTGGACTTTGTGAAGTTAGAAGAAAAGGAGAAGAAACAATTGGTTTAAAAAGTGGACATATACTCTATTATAAAGGCACACATATTGGAAATACAAGTAGAGTAGGATGCATTATAAATAAAAAGTGGAAGAACAATATTATTACACATAGAAATATATGATAAACCATTTAACATATATTGTTAAATAATTAACTTGTGGGAAGAATAAAAAAAACAAGTTATTCCTATTTAATTAATCATCATTGTCAACCATTATCAGTCCATTGCAGGAAGAAGATCTCCAAGTTCAATCCATATTCTCTGATCCTTAGCTTCTCTTCTCCATACCACCCCTGCATACTTTCTTATTTCACCCATCCATATCACATGCAGTCTTTTTCTGGGTCTTTTATAATCTCTTGTAATACATTTTAAGATTTCAATTGTCCATCTATTATCACCACTTCTAGCAATATGTCCAGCCCAACTCTACTTCAGTCTTTTAATTTTTTCAATGAGGTCAGTAACACCTGTTTGTTCTCTTACCCATGTATTGCATTTTTGATCTATTCTTGTTAGTCCCAACATGCATCTTTCCATACTTCTTTGAGTGTTCTGAAGTCTCTGTATTGCTATCCTATTAAGTATCTAAGTCTCAGATCCATAAGTAAGAACTGGTAAATACAATTATAAAAAACCTTCCTTTTCAAAAAAAACAAAGGCATATTTCCTTTTAATATCAAATTATTTTTACCAAAAGCACTTCAACCAAGTTTAATTCTATGATTAATTTCATCCATTATATTTCCATCTATATTAACAATCTGACCAAAGTATTTGTAGCTGTTAACTTCTTCTAATTAATCATAATCAATCTTTATTTTCATATTTTGAGAAAATCCATTAAATATTACTTTAGTATTTTTAACATTTATCTTTAGTCCTATTTTCATCTGATATTTTCTACAACATTTCCTGCAGTTCCAAAGAGAATCTTTATTTTCATATTTTGAGAAAATCCATTAAACATTACTTTAGTATTTTTAACATTTATCTTTAGTCCTATTTTCATCTGATATTTCCTACAACATTTCCTGCAGTTCCAAAGCATTATTTGCAAAAACAATTACATCATCTTCAAAATCTAATTAATATTGAAGCAGTCAGATCTAAGTTCATTCCTAGCTTTATGATATCTCATCTGAAGCCCATTTCAAACCCTTGTACTATCTTTGAATTTCCGATGCAATGGGGCTTTATACGTTCAGTCCACGCTAGTTTCCTTAAAGAAAAACTATTACATAAATGTGTGTTAAAATTAACACATTTAAGATTTAAATTAATCATTTCTATTAACAAATTCATGATAGAATTATTCATGAATTTATATATATTATAACTGTGTGGATTGTGAGTATATATTTATAAATATTTAAATGTACATATTCGTTCTAAAGTTTCATTGTGTCGGGAATGTTTTATTTTACTTTAAATAGTTTAATCAAATTTTTAGTGATTAAAAGCTACATTCTTTCGATAAGCTTTCAGATTGTCCCTTTCAAAAAACAATGGGTAAAGTTTTTATTAATTAGAAAAAAGATAAGTAATTAAAATATAAGGATGGTAGCTAATTAAAATCATTTTTCTGATTTTAAAAATTCATTTTCTAATTAGAAAATGAATTCAAGTTGATGAGTTTGAAAGCCTTATCGAAGAAATGTATCTAAAAACAACTAGTAAATTTTTGTAAGATTGATAATGAAAGAAGCACTCACCTGAAGACATCAGAGGACAGTATAAATAGCCCAGAAAAAGTTTCCAAGCAGCTATTATTTCTCATTAAGAGAAGCCATATATATTTCATTAGAGAAGAAGCCACCTAGTTAAATTATGAAATTTTAATAGTGTCTCCATCATGGTGAGGAACTAAACTTCAGCAGTCTGATTACTGGGCCTGAAGACCCCTGAAAATCTATGTGGCTGCTAAATTAAACTTTTTCCATGCCAATCATACTGCCAAAATCAAAAAAATCAAAATGCTATTCACATAATTTTCAAAATGCATGCCCACGTTTCATCCAACTGAACTCTGCCCTGTGGAAACTCAGGAACCAGCCAAGGAAGAAATGGTAATATATTTCCTTTTGAACCTGGACAGTTCTGAACTTTAAGTTAAAACACCTTTAAGCTATCTACTGTAAAACTGTCCTTTTATTAATGCTATTTTAAATTATGTAGTAATTCTCTATCTATCTCTAGTTTTTAAACTTAATATCTGTTAACCTTCTTTTCTTATGATGGCAGTTTGTTTATTTAACCTTGTTATATATTTGAGATGATTATTAATGTCATTTATTTTTATTATATGCCAGTAAAACTTCGACTCGATAATAATTTTCTTCATTACATTTACCTTCTTAAAATAATATATCAAGTTTTATAGTAATTCTTGTCCATTAGAACTAATTTAATACAGTTCTATTAATTATCAAGTCGAAGAATTT
The DNA here is from genome assembly GCA_028023455.1 of Epiperipatus broadwayi. Lineage (NCBI taxonomy): Eukaryota > Metazoa > Onychophora > Udeonychophora > Euonychophora > Peripatidae > Epiperipatus > Epiperipatus broadwayi. The sequence goes on along the minus strand of JAQFVV010000036.1, from coordinate 983,224 downwards.
ATACAATTTTTGCTATTTTTATTAATGGCTAATAATAATAAATTATTAGCTCAGTTTCTAACATATGCCCCTGGCTACTTTATTTATTTTACACATATTCATAATGTTAAAATGTTTCACAAAAAGGTCAATAAAGGAATGAATGTCAATATATTCTTATTTAAACATTATACTTTATATTAGTATTCAGAGAGAGCATGATGTTTGGGGAATAGTTATATAATTGCGTTAGTACTTTTAGTTAAAGCATGTTTGACTTTAATTTAACTTGATCAGGTCATCTCGTAGAGTATTCTTTAATAAATGGGTTTTATTCATTAACCATGATGATTACGAAGTCATCATTTCTCCGAACGTTGCTGACACAAGCCATCTCTTGTTTCGTAGGCTTGTTCTCGGTGATATTATTATTACTTTAATTCCATAGGAAGAAAGCACTTCCTCACTTGCTCATATTATAATTGGAACACCAAAGGTTTGTGGCTATGATCCAGCCTGGTTTTCCTTATGTTCTTCATCTCCTTCATAGGGCATAAAAGACTTGTAAAACACAAGCTGCTCTCCTTCTTAAATCACCAGCAAGCCATTATTTTTTATATTTATATTTTTATAGCTCATAAGACATCAGTACCGTTTACTTCTCAGTTCCAGTAAAGCCCACTCTAATGCTCGTAAATCATGATGAATTGATTTTATTAAAGTCAAACAAATTCATATTCATTTATAATTAAGTTTCCTATTAAATATTAAAGATGCCCTAAACACGTATCTTGCTCTTCATGAATGGATTTGCGAATGTGAAAATAAATCTCACATTCTTTCCTTTAGAATTTGAATCATAATTTATGTCATAGCCAAATACCTTTATCTACCTTTACTTCCTCATCGGGGCATAGATATATATAATTCTCCATAGAATTGCATAATAGTATTGGCATATAATAAGGACTGTCATTCTTATTGTAATTATAAACTCCATTTAAAGTCTAGAGATAATCTATATCATAATCTAAAAGTTGAACAAAATTATTATTATTATTATTATTAAACATTTTATTAGCACATTTGGTTTTTAACTTTCTTTCTTATTTATTTTTAATATTAATGCTCGCTGTCTGTATTGGCAACCCGAACATATATATATGAGTTGACTTAAAAATATCATTAGTTATTTTGTTATACTTTGTTAGAGTCAGATCAGGAGTCTCATTATTCATCATCATCTGTTAAGCTAGTTTCTTGGTGCATAGTCATGTACCGTCGACTTATGTCATCCATTGATTTGATCTGATCTCGTGAGTTGGGTTTGAATTCAGTTTGGACTGACTGAGTTTGAATCCGACTTTGGGTCATGTTATATTGTGTTGGCGTCTTTTGACTGGTACAATATATATATATTACTGATTGCATATTTGTAATATTACTTATATTTAAAAAAATAAATTGGTTTGTCTTGTAAAGGCTAAGTAATTAGGATATAATACAAAAGTATTAAAAAAAACTTTTTTTTTTTCTAAGATAGATAAGAATATTAATGCTGATTAAAATTGTAATACTGTCATATTTTACTTTAACAGTAGGAAATATATATATATATAACATTTTTTATGTTATTTTTTTGTAAAAAAAAAGCTTGAAAACACATTTATTTTATTCCTTATGTTTATTTTTTGTTTAAAAAGATGCAAATAGGCTTCATTTATTGTTTGATATTATCAATTCAAATTGTTTTACTTCTCTATATAAAAAAAAATCATTGTCATGATAATGTAATTTATTAATTATCATAAGTGCAGGGAATTAAAAAAAACTGTCTAAGTCTTTTTAACAGGAAACTCAACATTTTTTTTCTATTTATTTGTTTTTGAAATTAGATAATATATAAGTACTTTCAGGCTCAAATGTTAGATATTTTTTAATTAAAGATAATTCTCATCAAAATGGATATCATCTCCAAGCTTGGATTAACTTGTGATATGTATGCCATGACCTTTCATGTTACGGAAAAAATATATCTCAATAAAGTTTACCAAATAAAGATATGTTGAATCGTATGTTAAGTATTCTGTCAAGTAATTAAACAAGTCATTAAATAACTTTATTTTACTGCAAACAGCAAATTAAAAAAATATGATGCAAAATAAATTCTACATACCTTAAAATAATTTTAAATGAAAAAGTTTTACCTAAACTACTTGTGGCATTTTAAAACCTATATGGGTCTGTGTTAGAATTCAACTTTTCTGCTATAATTACATGAAGAACTAACTAAGGAAAATATTGAGTTAATTCAAAAAGTGATCTAACAAGTTATAAAAGAAATGAGTGTTTTAAGAAGAAGAATAACTTTTCTTATATTATAGTAGTAGTGAATGCCCAGAATATGCAAAATAAGAAAAGCTTGTTTATTATATACTTATTTTTAAAAACTCCTTTAAAAGTATTTATTATATTTATTTTCTTTAATAATTTTGAATAATAAATGAGGCATATTTATTATAGCTGATTTACAAACTTATATGTATGAAATTAATTTTTAAGTCTTGATTTATTCTTTCAATTAATAAAAATTTTGAATTCAATCAAATATACACTGTGTTTGTATATGAATCTTTATGTATATTGTGAATCTGTCTATTAAATAAAAATTTTATTTAAATATAATCTAACCTCTTTGCTTTTGATTTAATAATTCTTCTATATATGTGTGTTTTTATTTAAATATAATCTAACCTCTTTGCTTTTGATTTAATAATTCTTCTATATATGTGTGTTGTAATTTATTAATACTTTGAGTATATAGGGTATATGAGCACAGACTTTCACATGACCCACCACTCTACACACTATCTCATAACACTGATACACTTGAACACATATATGTTGAAAAGATAAATAATCACCAATATACATATTTCATGCTAAACCAGCAATCATCAGTTGGTCCAGATTACCATTTCTACACATATATGCTATAAGTGCTCAGATATATATTAGGATAGCCAAACCTTATACTTCAATGGACAGGCTTCAATCTACTCCACACTCCAACTCTTCAACTGTCCATCCAATTGAAAATCTGATGATGGAATTCTCAAAGGCCACCCTGAGGCCAAGGTTCTTATCACACCCATGTTCACCTGAGGTCAATTTCATCCCTCATGTAGAGGACATAATTCACTTAATATATATATATATATATATATATATATATATATATATAAGTATATCCCTTGTATATATATATATATATATATATATACAAGGGATGGGCTGACATCTCTACTATGTAATAACTGAAACACACAGATTTTCAATTGGTTGGATAGTTGAAGAGTTGGAGTGTGGAGTAGATTGAAGCATGTCCATTAAAGTGTGAGGTTTGGCTATCTTAATATATATCTGAGCACTTATAGCATATATGTGTAGAGATGGTAAACTGGACCAACTGATGATTGCTGGTTTAGCATGAAATACGTATATTGGTGATTATTTATCTTTACAACAAATATGTGTTCAAGTGTATCAGTGTTATGAGATAGTGTGGAGAGTGGTGGGTCATATAAAAGTCTGTGCTCATATACCATATATATTACATATATAGACACAGGTATATAATAAGATTGTGTGTTTTAGTTAATATTTTGAATCTTGGTTTGTACAGGCTTAAAGGAATATAAAATATGTACATGTCACACTATAGTTGTGGTGCCTCAAAATAAATTTATTTTTGATTCTAGAGATATGTGTATATTTAAAATACTTCAGATGTTTTGTATAAACATATGCATGCCCTCAGTTATTGCCAACTGATATGCATTTTTTATTCCAGTATATTTTTGGCTGCCAATACAAAGCTGCATAGAAGTGCATTCTGTTGTAATAATAAACATATCTGATTGGCCAAAGTAAATATTAATATATAAAGCCTTACTTGCCAGCCTGCATTTCATTACACTATATAATAATCAATATTTTTATTGATTTTCCATTTTCTTTATATTAACTGTAAATTATGGCATTGTATTCTATTTCAGTGTTACTAATCATTTTTAATCTTTTTAAAATATGCAGTTTTTGTTTTTTATTATTATCATATAATCACAAAAAAATGATAATATATTTCCAAGATTCATAATATTCATATAGTTAAAAATATATTTAAAAATTATATAATAATAAATCAACACGGACTTTACTACTGATACACAATGCTTTATTTACCATCCTCTTTTACAATTTACAGTTTTGATTGCCCCAGCAATCTTCTTCAGAACTAAAGCATTGTGTACCAGTAATAAGGTGCATGGATGGACAGTTGAAGTTAGGAGGTATAAAAGTTCTGAAGAAGATTTCTGGGGCAATCGAAACTGTAAACTGTAAAAGAGGGTGTTAAATAAAGCATTGTGTAACAGTAGTAAAGGGCATGGATGATTTAGTATCATATGATATATATTTAGCAATGCAATAAGGAAGATTAGTTATTATATTAGAAAATACTATTATTTATTGATATCTTCGTATATGTATTAGTTATAAGAAATTAATTAAATTTAAAACGATTAATATTTAAGTCAGTGTTTTATAGCTCTATAACAAAGTCAGATAATGGTTAACATAGAAAAAATCATTAACAGTCCAACGAGTTCCAAAATCCGAGTTGTAAAATGTTTCAATGAGTATTCTTTAGCGATACAATTAATATATATTTATATTTGTAATTTAATACTATAGTTTATTCAAATTATAAAAAAAGAGTAGTTTTTTTTTTTACTAATTATTTATTTATTTAATTTATAGAAGATAAATCACTTTGATATTTGCCAATAGCAGCTGTTAAAAGTCACGTGAATATGCATTTAAACCAGTAAAATTTAATTCTTTAACAGGTATTAAATCTCCTGTTTGATGGCATCTAAAAGAAGAAAAAAAATCATGCTAAATAAAATAAACAAACAACATTTATCGTTTTTAAAATAAAAAATTGTAGATAAAAACAATTAGAAAATTCTACTGTTTCTTACAATAATAAAAAGCAAAAGAGTATCAACTGTTTTTAATGTGCACACGCACACGTGTTTGTGTATAAGTGCATTAAAATAAAATAATACCATACAATGTTTATAGTATCTGTTAATCAAGACTACAAAGATACTATACCACCAGCAATGATATTCAATACAACATAAATAAATGCATATACCATATATCAAATAAAATTGCTATCTTTTTCAATGTTTCAATATAATTCACTATAAACTCATCAACACTCCTTTAACACTTTAAGCAAATAATTTTATTTATTATAACAGTTTCAATATAAATGATGAGTTCAAAGTTACAATAAAATTCTGATAGTTAAAACGAATTTTTGATAAATACAATTATGGTGAGTCTAAATTTACATAAATATTTTGATAGTTAAAACGAATATTTGATAAATACAATCGAAGGAAAACTATTGCTATAACTTATTTTAAAAAATTCTTTATTTTTAAGGCTAATGCCAAGGAGAAGAAAAGAGGAGATAGAATATTTTACAAAATAATTAATAATAATCAAGTAGTTTATTTTGTACAAGTTAATAACTAGTTCAAACAATAGAAGAGACATACAGATCACAATCCATAATTCCACACTTTAACCTCTGACACTTTTTCTGTGCATCAAATCTCGAAGTGTACAAAATGATTAGACTTTTCTTTTCTTATAAATTATTCATAAAACATAATAAATAAACAATACGTGTAATAAGCAAATATTTTATCTAGCGCTGTGCTTGCAATTATATTTCATTCCAATATCAGCCTTTAAAGCTAATTGAGCATGTGCCTTTGAGAGTGTTAAATAAATGATTACTCTCTTCTTCAATCCAAGATATAGCATTTATGCAAGAGAGTATTCATTTATTTAACACTCTCAAAGGCAAGTGCTCAATTAGCTTGAAAGGCTGATATTGGAATGAAATATAATTGCAAGCACGGCACTAGATAAAATATTTGCTTATTTACTCATAATTAAGTTTCAGTAAGAATGACATCTAGTAAATTCTAAATAATTACACTGATGTCATTCAGCCAAAAAACATCGTAAATAGTAATTTAAAGTGAGAATCTACTCACGCTCTCTTCAGAAGTTCTTCAGATTTGCTCATATAAAAGAATTTGAGTCACAGAAATAAGAGGGATTCTCTTTATTCCTGCATAAATGCTATATCTTGGATTGAAGAAGAGAGTATTCATTTATTTAACACTCTCAAAGGCGCGTGCTCAATTAGCTTGAAAGGCTGATATTGGAATGAAATACGTGTAATAGTAAATAATATCCTAATTTAATGCAATATTTAAAATTAGTCAAACATGCCAAAATTGTAGATACATTAAACGTACTCGTGGGTTCACTACTGAAAAAGCATGATACCTCACTAACAGTAGATATGGAGTTAATATAATACATTTTTATTTTATTTTAATACATTTATATTTAAAAACAGAAAAGATTTTCATTGGTTTAAATATCATTATTCTAGCTTAGAGCTTTCAATATTACCAGGGTCATAATCATAGCCTTTTTTATTTTTAAATCTGAACATTGAACCAAATAATTTAGCCTTGATTTTTCATCTCTAGCTAAAAATACTTAGATTCATATTTGTTCTATACTATTCAGTAGCTAGTTAAATTGACTAACAATCCCTAAAATATTTATTTTTGACTGGAGAAGATCGTAATCATTTTTAGGGATAATGTTTGTAATCATATAAGTTGCTTTACAAAAAATTAGTTTTAATATTATAACTTGTTCAAGAGCTCCGAGCATGATAATTTTGTTCAATTGTGTAATGTATTTGTTCTTGCATTTCTCACCTACTAATAAATCTTATGGCCTTCATACAGTAGATTGGAATCCATTCACAAACTAATAATAATATTAATATTCAACATTTATAGTTGTCACATATTGTGTTAAAACATTTAAGTTATCATATACAATATCTGCCCATAATGTAAATTAAAATAATGGTAATAAGGATTAGAAATGTTGAGTTTTAATTAAATTATGAAGCAATTAACTAGAGTGCTGCCAATGTATGTTATTTTGTATATACGTGAACAAATTGTGTTTGTCTCATTATTTGTGACAGTTTGTTATAATTATTTGACATCAATAACTTAAATAAAATAGTTAAAAGTTTCTTGTGTCTCCTTGACCTTAGCGAGATATAAAAAAAAAAGTTAGCCTGTGATATCAGAATGTAGAATGCATATGCGGATTGCACTCTGGTGATTTTAATCTGAGTTGTGCAATTCTTGCAGTTACAATATATATTACACAACATAAATATGGGTATTGAATGAGGCCAGTGTCAACTCTGCAAGTCTCTAGATAAATGCATGTTTTGTTCAGTGTAATAACATGAGTTAATGTGTTTTTTATTGTAAAGATTAAATCAACTGGTTTTTTTTTTACTACAATCTTTAAAGATAAGAATCATTGAAATGTGGCTTATTTAATTTATAATCTAACTTTTAAAGTTTAATTATATATATAAAAAACAGCTACCTGTACATGTTCGATTGAATTTAGGATCTCCACCATGTTCAGATAATGAACAGTTAAAACGTTCTTGCCAAAATTCTTTAAACCAAGGATTTCTATCATTGTCTGGTGTTAAGTTAAAATAATACTTATCAAAATTATGTACATATGGAGACTGTATTCGAATAGAAAGTCCACCCACTGCTTCTACTTCATTTCCTTGTACTACATCAACTCGGTCCGCCCATCCGTCACTAAAAATAAAATTATTAATACAATGTAATTATGGATGAGTAGATTAAAACTATCAATAAAATTAATATAAGTACACATATTGCTCATTATACTAACGCCATTTCAAAAATAATAAGCTCCTGAAATTTTATTTTGTTGTGCAACAATAGCTGTTTGTAACTTTGAAATATTTTTAAGATTAACACATTAATGAGTGTTATGTGTACTTCTGTTACTTATATAAATTGTAACAGGAATTACCATTTATATATATTGTTATATATCAGCTATGATATAATAAGATAATAATCAGTTATACACTGGTATTGCAAAGAAAAACTAATTTTGTTTTAAAGGTGGATCAAACAAAAGTACTCTTTTTAGATAATATAATTTGGATTTCACAAGATCACCATCTCTTATACTAGCACATAATTGTTATTAAACAATGCAAAACTCTCCATACAGTAGTGCCACCCTGTGACAACCAGAGTAATCAATAGATGCCAGAAAGTTTGTGCATAACATCCCTATCTAGTGCCTTACTCATCCAATATCCTCTCACTGATGAAGGCCACAAACCAGAAACTAGTCTGGAGATATTGGATGAGTAGGCATTAGATAGGGATTTTATGCACAAGCCTTCTGGCATCCATTGATTACTCTGGTTGGCACAGGGTGGCACTACTGAATGGAGAGTTTTGTCTTGTTTAAATTCAATTTGCAATGTTACCTTAGAATTGCATGGTTTCCTAGTTACATCATAGCTGAAATATAAGTGATAATATGTACACAATTTTTATTATAATTATAATATTTGCATGTGTAAGGTGTATAAAAATTTACTCATTTATATGCAAATTTAAAATATCATTTATAAAAGTATATTATAACTCAATGTAGACATACTTTCTGGGTTTCTTGAGAAAATATTATATTTAACAAAAATTCATATGATTAGCATGCTTTCAATAATTACATGATCATAATTATAGCATCATTAATTTACCATGAGTGAAAAATATTATAGAAGGCTTGTATTAAATGCTCTATGTAAAAATGTAAATTAGATCATTTTCATGATCCATTTCTTCAATAATGGGATACAAGACACTTTCTTATTAATAGCATACACATTATTGTCTATGTACCATGTTTACACACTGGCTCAAGGTCATAGACTGTGTTCAATCTTGTGCTCTACAAATATAGACTTGACATCAGTGTTTGTTTAATTCATGATTATATAAATATATGTGCTGTGCCAAATGGCCTTGCAAAGAGAATTCTTGCAATTGATTTTGTAAACAACCTGGAAGAGGTCTACTGGGGGTGAGGAGGTAACCTGTCTTTAGTGTTGTTTTTCAGATGATTTAGTGTAAGCGGGATCTAAAAGTTGACACTATATATTTCAGAGCAAGCTTTCTTATAAAACCTGAAAAACATGTTTACATTGAGTTATAATTAAGAAAAGAAAAGAAGCAAGTACTTATTAAATTAAAAAGTGTATGTTAGATAACAAATAAAATATTTACAATGCATTGATTAAAGATATGATTCAATATTTTGACTAATATTTTATTGTTCAATTTAGTACAATAATTACGATTTCCTTTTTTGTATATAATTGTTCAAATAATTTATTTATTTTTCTTTTAGTTTTTTAATTTAAATTTGAAGCTTTTTTAAATGATTTGTATATATTTTATAATATTCATTTTCAACAATAACTGCTTGCAAATAAATAAGGTGATTTTGAACTCCATGTTAAAGTCACTTAAGTTTTTTTGGTAAAAATTAAAAAAAATAGGTTGTACTAGTGTATTATATTAAATAATAGTTGTATTAAAAAATTTTAATCACATTTAATTTAGTATGAGTATGCCATTAAATGATATTGAATTTATTGGAAATAGCCATAAATTAAATATACTTTAGGACTTTTGTAATACACCTAATACTTGTCATCGAATTTTAAAGAACGCCTTAAGATGAGAAAGCAACACATCTTCCTTGCCTTTCACATATGGGCTGACTAATATTTTATCAAAAAGTTTTTTTTCCTTCTTAAATAGCTGACCTACCAACTGGACTAACTACCTTACAATGGTAAATATATGTACATATAATAATTTTTACTAAAGCCAAAATAAAGTTACAAAAGTATGCACTCTTCCTATCTAGAAATGATTATATATATAAAGTGATTTCATGTTTAATTTTTTTTTCTCATATGTCATAGCATCGGCCAGGAAGTGAACCCGCTAACCCGGGACAACTGCTTCAAAGGCAGCTGTGCCGACCCCTCGACCCCCAATACTTGACATTTCATGTTTAATTTTAAACTAAATTTAAATTGAAATACTATGGATCTAATATAAATTTAAAATATTTTTTCTAAAACCGTTTTTATTTTTTATATTATTAAAACCAGATAGTGAAATAATTTATAATTTATATATATATATATAAATAACTTTATTGAAATATATATGTAAGAATGATACAATTGTAAATAAAATAAAAGTAATCCATGTTGCTCGGGCAACCAGATGGTCTGATGTGCTACTGATGTTGTTTAATCTAGCTTAATCTGGCTCCATGTGTTGTCCAATAAAAATCTGGATGAGGTGATACTGTCCTTATGGCAAAATTCCTTCAATCTTAGAAATGAATATGTCTTCAGGCTTGGGATGAGGAATGGTGAAGTTGTTTTAACATCTGGACATCCAGGTGCCATAAGTGATGGACGAAAGTCTTGAGATGACATAATCCCTAGACAGGAAGGAGCTCTTGATATCTAATATTTTGTTCAGGGAAATGTGGCAGTTGTGAGAAATGAATGTACTGATTTTGTCTTATGCCGGGCAATCATTTATCATGTGGTTAAAGGTTTCAAAGGTTCTGTGGCAGTTGTGACACGTATGATCTATGTCCTTGAAGAATCTCTTGTATGCAGGAACCAGTTTGTCTGGAGTGAATCCAGGTTGATTTTCACTAGGAAGTCCAGGAACCTTGGCTCCAGCTTGAGATGTTTGAAAAACCTGGTGATCACCTGATTATATGTTTAGATATATATATATATATATATATATACATATATATATATATATATATATATATATATATATATATATAATGGATAATTACTAATAATTGTATTTTAATGGTTTCATATTTTAATTTATATTTTGTCTGGTAAATTTTCTAAATGAAAATAAATGTAAAACATTGCATTATAGGTAAATTGCATATATATGGCAACTTATAATTAAATATTAGTAAATAAAGTAATCAAAAATATATAGTCGAAAGCACTCCTAAGTGATAATTATATTTTTTGTACTTTTCACAATTTTTGATTACTTTATTCACTAATATTTAATTATAAGTTTCTTATATTGATTTGAAAAATTACAGACATCGATTTATAATAGTATTACATATAATATATATAAAATTAATAATATTGACATCTAAGCAAAAAGGTATTTGAAAAGAGCATACCATTTCAAAAATGATATTTCCAGTTTTCTTTCTATGTATGTATGTTTTTAATTTCTTTTAATATTGAAAAAAAAAATGACTTAGTAGTTTTTCCTTATTTAGTAATATTTATTCTCGTCTTATTATTTTGTTTATAATTTTAGAAGCGACTGAATTAATTAAAGGTGTTATTGCACTGTATCGTATAATCAATCATAGTTGAAAGCTGAATATTTTTATTTTAAATCTATCATATTGATAATATTGACACTGGATGTTCTTGGAAGTTAAAAAGCATTTGATTATAATATGTTGTTTATATTTTTTATATTCCATCAAATTGATAAAAGCAGCATAACTAAGAAAAGTGGCATTATATTATTATTATTCATTTTTTAGAGTTACATAACTCATAAATATTTACTGAGGCTATAACCTCGATAATATGCGAATAAAATGCACTAGTAGAGACCTCTACAGGTATTTTAACCACAAGCTTACGCTATGGAAGAAAAGAGGGGAACCCTTCTTTATTTCAACCTACTTTCTATTTAAATAGGTGAAGCTGAAGCGGTTAGATCTGCGAGCCTGAAGCTATTTAATACTTCACTGATTAAAACACCTGTAGAAGTCCCTACTATCGCATTTTTATACGCATATTATCGAGGTTATAATGTGCCAATGTGCGTTTAATAAATTTATAATTATAACTCATAAATGTTAAAAATTTTGATCATATCCACTTGTAAGTTGTTTTGAAATAATAAATTAATTTATATCATTTTAGGTGACCCACAAAACAAAATTAGTAAAAGTGTTAGTCTTACAGAAATAGAGTGATTAAAAGTGAAGCTAAAGTTTTTATTTTCGTCTAAACTACATATGCCAGAACGATTAATGGTCTTATAATATCTGAATTTTATACTAACTTTTATTCATCTAGAAAAGATAGTCATTACTTCTATGATTTAAATTATTACAATTAGATTATATACTACACAAAAATTCGTTAATTAAGAAAGATATTCTTTGTGAAGAATTAATTGTACGTAGATGGACAATTTATACTTATAACCATAGAAAAAGGATGGGCAGGATACAAGTATTCTTCATAAACCTGGAATTTAATTGTAAATGTAGAGGATTTGAACTCAGACTTCAAGTACCCTTAAAATATCTGCAACTATATCATACCACTGATACACATGAGCACACCCATGTAGTAAAATAATCACCAATATATGTATTTCATGCTGAACCAGCTCTCATCAGTTGGTCCAGATTATCTTCTTCCATATATATATAATCAGTGACATACATGTGGAAGATGATAATCTGGACCAACTGATGAGTTCTTGTTCAGCAGAGAATATGTATATTGATGATTATTTATCTTTTCTACATGTGTGTGGTCATGCGAATCAATGATATGAGGTAGTATGGATAGTTGAAGGGTGCTTGAAAGTCTGAGTTCAAATCTAATATATTTTGAATAAGGTTATGTTCACCAGCAGTGAGAAAACACAGTCACATTCAATTAAGCTGCACTCAATGAGTTTGGTCACACTTTTTTGCTTATTACGAATTATGTATTAACTTAAGAGGCATTAAAAAATTATACTTAAATTCTGTTGTGGAAATAAGTCACATTTATCATCAAATTATATAGTGTATTTCTGATTATGCAGTGTCATCATTTATATTATTTTATTACTATATTTATAATGAATATAAGTATATTTAAATAATTAGTAATAAAGGTATAGTAACAACAGATTACTCCCATTGTAAATAACATAGAAAGTTCAGGTTAATTGGGGGTTACCATAATTACTCATATTGCAAATAACATGTAAAGTTCAGTCTACTGAGGACTGGCATATTTGATAACCTTAAGTAACCCATAAACATTAAAGGTAATACAAATCATCATACAATGTTCTATTCTTATCACCAAAGTAATTTCAGGCTCATAGACTTTGTGAATGAAGAGAAATCTAAATCGAGTGAACTTGGATCATTTTAAAGTGAATGTATGATTATTTACATATTTTTACTATATATTTTGTTTCACTATGTAATTATCAATGCTAAACTAAAAAAATGTTCTAATGTTGTAAATTCAAATCGATATATAGATTTTTACAATTTTGTATCACTAATTGTACATTTAATAATCATCTATATCAATTGAATATTCAACCTTTTAATAAATGACAGCATTAGAGTAGAATGAGGAAAGTAGCTTTTAAAAAGAATGTGCAAACTGTGGTGAAATACAGATTTATTGTAGTCTCAGAGATTGTTTGATTATTAGATCGTTGTACCTTTCTAACTTTCTTTTAAAACCCTTTTACTGCGAGAACGAGCTGAGTAATATATATAAACATCTTAAAGAAATATATTTATTTAATTTAATAAAAGTGTAGAAATTTGAACTCAGACTTTCAAGTTCCTTGTAGCAAACCACTCCATCTTATACAATTGGTACACATGACCACATACACATGAAAAAAATAAATAATGTCCAATATACATATTTTATTCTGAACCAGTACTTATCAGTCCAGATCATCATCTGCTGTATATATTATAATGGAACCTGCTACCCCAAAGTTGATGGTGCCATGTATACCATAATCACAAGGTATACCATACAATGATGTGAATATGGCTAAGTAGTTGGATGATTTGAATGAAATATGTCAACCAACCTACAACAAGTCACATCCAAAATTCCTGATTCAACAGCACATTTGGGTGCATCAGATGTTACAGAATCAGCATGGCATATAATAAAGGGAGCCCATCTCACTACTGTCAGACCTAGGCCTTCAAATAGGATGCTAAAGATGTCACAATGAAATGCCCAGTTCCAAATCACATCTACATTCAATATACTAACTTATAATATACTAACAATATTTCAATGTAACTTACACCAGTGCATATTCATTACATCTCCCTTTTTAGGCCCCATTACACTACAGAATTCAAACTCATGGAGTTCTTGCAGTCAGATCTCCTCTGGGATAGACCTACTCAATTATAAACCAAATATGCCTATATATAAGCATAGGTATAGAAAAATACTGATGATGATCAATTATTTATAATAACAATACATAATAATGCTGATGATCACCAAGCCTTTAATGATTTAAATTCATGATATTGATGGTAATGTTCTAACATCTAGTGATATAAATGTGTGATGATGATGGTGATGACCAAACAGAGATCAGATTGGTTTAAACAACTTAATTTATTAACAACATATAAAATAAATATTTACAAACAAAAAAATAATAAAATAGATAAATATTTGGTTATCAAGAATGTTTTTTCTATCATCTTGATGGCTTCATATAACAAAAACAAAATAATTTGAAATACATTATATACAAAATTATACTTTATAAATCATTAAATATATACATAAAACAACAAAAAATAAAAGCACAATGAGAGTTCACTAATTCTAAAACTATCCCATTAATGTAATTATTAGAATGATATTTTTAGGCTAGGGTAAATACATTTATAACAATTATATATATATATATATATATATATATATATATATATATATATATATATATATATATATATATATATATATATATATATATATATATATATATATATATATCCCCACTCCCATTTCTTTGTGTGTGTAAATCATAGTAGAAATTAATGATAGACACAAAGAAAGACCTTTTACTCAGTGGGTTAATTATGCATTCAGAAATAAAATAAAATTACAAGTAAATATTATTAAAACTGATTAGTAACAAAAAAAAAAAATGTGTTGGCCTAAAGTTTTGTCCTCAATGTCAAATATATAAAAACCTTACTTGAGGTGAGGTCACCTTGATGGATTAATGTTGAATTCTAGAGGAATCTGAAAATTTACTTTTATTAAAAAAAAAGTACATAATAATTGAAGAGGATTCCTTTTTTAAATTTACATCAATATGACATTTATCCATCCACTGATTCCACTTTTAAATTGCAGGTGATCGAATTTGAAAAATGACTCTTAAACACACAATAAAACAAAAAAAATACAATATATAATTTTTCAAATAAAAAAATAACAAAAGCAAAAAAAAAATATTCACATGAATCAAAATAACATATATTTATCTTGAGTAAAGCAAGCATTTTCTCTCCACAGTTAAAAGTTTATAAATATAAATGTCAATTTCCATGTATAGCATTCCTGCTTGCCACCTCTATTAATATTCATATCTTTCTTGCTGCTTGGTTAAAACAAACACATCCAAATTATCTCTCCTGAATGTATATAAATCCATGGAAGATTGCTGTACACCAGTGTTCATAGGACAGACATCTTGATGGAAAATTTTATAATTTCATAATTCCATAATTTCCCAATGACATTGAAGTTAGCTTTGGAAAATCCCACACCATTGGTCTTTAGCCCTGACACATTGTAATGATTCCTTTTATAAACTGTTATTTATAACATGGCTTATATATATATATATATATATATATATATATATATATATATATATATATATATATATATATATATATATATATATATAAATGGCCTTTAAAGACAACAGTTAATTTTTAATAGTTTCAGATCTCCTTTGCATTATTTCTATTATAATGAATTTTAGCTTACAGAATAAATTAAGTCACTAGTTCATTCTTGCTAATTATAAATTAAAGTTTAACTTCTTGAAATTACAAATATTAAAATTTTATTGTTTTTTTTTTTAGATGCCAAAAAGTTTTTTTCTTTTCTTAAAAGAAATAAAAACTTAACTTTTTTGCTGTCAGTTCAGTTTTATATTTTTTTAAGTCCAGAATGCTACTTTCCTGTCAATTCAATTGTAGATTTTTCCAGTCAAGAGAGACACTCTCGTCATATGCTTGTTAAAAAAAACCTATTGTTACAACTTGATAAAAAAAAATCAAATTATAAAATATTATTATTTTTATTTAATTTTCATTATTCCAAACCCGATCATTTAACAACAATTTTGACCTCATATCAATTTTAATCTTTAATTATGTCCATTCTATAAGTCAATCAATTAGTATTTTTACTTAATGAAATTAAATGAATAAAATAAAAACAATTAATTTCTACCAATAGATGAACATATTATTTTATATGCATATATATTTCATGTGTATAGCAAATTTGTTTGCTTTCTCACAATAGATAAAAAAAATAATTTTTCAAACATATCAGTCTATATGTATGTTTATAAATGTAAATAATACATTTGTATAAGCAAGTATATAAGATATTTTATTTGCCTACCACTTGGTCTAAATTCATAACATTGTAAAAAAAAATTGGGCTAGGTGTAAAGGCTAGTTGTAAGCCATCTCTTACAATATATATATATATATATATATATATATATATATATTGACTGTATATATATATATATATATATATATATATTATAACAGTCAGGGTAAAGTGGAGTCTTCCATATCTGCCATACAGGATGCAACCAGGCTATTGGAACCTGGAAAATTTATATAGTAGGCAGACATGCAAGTTAAAAATCCAACTTTTATTTTATTGACCATTGGCCCTTGCCACTAGCTCATGGAGTAGCAGAGGTTTAAAACATTTATTAAAATATATTTTTAATGAAAATTAAAAAAAAACACTAGATCACCTAATAACACAAAAGATTTTATTCACTTATATATAGGTGACAACAAACAAACTTGAAAAAATAATTACTATAAAAAAATTATGCTTTATGTTTCATTATTATTATTATTTTTTAACTTCAATTTTTAATCTTAGACTGTTGAGCATAGATAGTCCACCTAGACAATGTACTTAAAAGATTTTCAAATCATTTGATTCCAGGCTAAAAGTCCACACCCACACCAATGCTTGCTTCCCGATATATATCTGCAACCAATGCAATGTAAACATGTTAGCATAAAACCATGCTGACAGGAAGGTGCATCTGACAGCATAATATTATTTGAAGTTCATGACCTTCATCCAGTACAGGAATGTGCATCTGTCTGGTGAAGGAATCCTGCATATAAAATAATAAAGAAAAAATGCTACATATGGATGGGAGAGTGGCCTATCTTGCCGAATTATGGTCCCAATACATAAAGGTGAAAGAGGTTAATGTCATGGGAAGTACTCCATGCCCATTTCAACACCATGACTACATCTTTGGAGTCATGCATTCAATTGGGCACATTGCCCTGTATGCTAACACACTTCACATTACATTGATATAAACATCCATATACCCTTCCACCAGTATTGACACAACTACAAAACAAATAGTCTGAAATCAAAACCCTTTTAAACTAACATATACTTAAATGAGTCTAAGTGGCCATCTACACCCAACTTATATTTAAGCCAATTTACTATTTAATTTGTTACAAAAAAAATATTTAGTTTAGGGTATTTAATTTATTTTAAAATCATGCATTGCATTCAACTTGTTTTTACGTCAAATAATATATTTGACCTATTTTTTAAATCTAATAATGCACAAATAATGATATGTATTTGATTTTATCTTTAAATTTATGTTTTCAATCGCAAACTCCTGTCCTATTACAAACAGATCTTATACTAAGCATAAATAAAAAAAAATATAGTACATATTTTAAAAAGATTATGTTTAAACTTTAGATAAGACTTTTAAAATTGCCAAGTTTATAAAAAATAAAGTTCAGATTTGATCAGGAGAGAAAGTCTATAGTTCATATTTAAAGGAAAATAAAGTTTGAAGATTTTAAATTAAAAAGATTTTATATTTCATTTTTATCATTTATAATTTATACTTTCCTTTCTCCAGGCTCGTTCCTTCATGACAAAGATCTGAGTTTATGCAAGGGCCATTTCTTTTGGATGATGATGATTCATGAAAATTTATGATGATTTCTGAAGATGGTACCAGTGGTTCGATCCTGGGATCCATGGAGATGAAAGCTGCCTTCAGCTGGCCGAACCGAAGGAAGCACGATGAAACAGATTACCTTTTTGGTAACAGTGACAATAACTTTTTTTTATTTTTCAGCAATGACAAATGAATTCAAAATTCTAATCTTCTAAAATAATTATTTCTTTTGAGTTTTTCCTTTTATAGTCCTGAAAAGTCTTATCTAGGAATGCGCAGATCTGTCTGACATATTTCATATATGTATTTCATTGGGTTTGTGGCTAAGTAGATTTTTCCACTGTGGTCCCTTTTGTTTCTATTTCTTGACTCATGTATTTTGTAGTAATCTTTTTAATGGTCATTTTGCCCTAAGGACCTGTTTGTAATTTTATTTTTAAGATTAAAAGGTTTTTTATTATATTTATTTAAGATTAGAATCTTTGCTTCCATACTAAAAAAATTTTAAACTTATTTTATTTCAATATTTAAATGAAACTTATTAATAAATTAATAATTCATTATTTGTGCATTTTGAATGTCTGTACTTTTAATTCAGTATTAGATATTTACAAAAAAAAAATTAAGTACTAAAATTTAAATGTAATGTATATATCCCATTACAATATATATATATATATATATATATATATATATATAGAGAGAGAGAGAGATAGAGAGAGAGATAGATAAATAGATAGATAGATAGATAGATAGATAGATAGATAGATAGATAGATAGATAGATAGATAGATAGATAGATAGATAGATAGATAGATAGATAGATAGATAGATAGATAGATAGATAGATAGATAGATAGATAGATAGATAGATAGACAGATAGATAGATAGATAGATAGATAGATAGATAGATAGATAGATAGATAGATAGATAGATAATTATTACTTTTTGGGCTAAACCGTGTATTATTCTTCATTACATACCAATATTTTGATGGACTAGCATCCGCATACTAAAGGTCAACTTTTGAAAGAAAAATCATTAGATCTCAAACAATAACGTGACTGAGTGCAAGATGAGAAATGAGATTCAACTTGAAGTAGTTAAGCATTTACAATATGAGGCTTATCAAAATGTTTATTTTCCTCAGTTTATTCACCTATTAATTTTAAGTTAATATTAGAAGATAGAGATAAAATGAGATGTCCCCACATAGATGGAATATGTTGTGCTTCATCAACCCTATTTAAATCAGTAGGTCTCTTTAATATTTCAATTGACTCTCTCATGGTTCTTAAATCACATCTTTTCAAATTAGCAAGTATTTTTATATTGTCTAAATCAGGTTTGTGACCAATTTCTAAAAAATGGGAAGTAAAAACTGATGTGTAATTTAATGGAAAATAATACATGGTTTAGCCTGAAAAGTAATAATTTATCTACATCAGTTAAATAATATATATATATATATATATATATATATATATAATCAGTCATCAGTTTATATTAATTAACATAGCAATCTTCACACATTAATGGACAGACTTTAATCTTCTTCATCCTCTAATTCTTCACCCACCCATATCATTGAAAATCTGATGATGGGAAACTCAAAGCCCTCCATTAAAATTTGAAGATTTGCCATCTTAATGTGGATAGATTACTGATTATATATATATATATATATATATATATATATAATCAGTAATCTATCCACATTAAGATATAAATATACAATATATATATATATATATATATATAATCAAAACTACCCCAAATCTAAAATTAAACCAGACCAGAATAAAAATAATATTAAAACACAACCTAAGGTTTCACTGCTACAAGCAGACTTCTCAAGTGTAAAGAAATAATAATAAAAAAAAAAAACACACACATTATATATACTATTAAAAACTACCCACAAATCCATTCACTTCCCATCCACCCTTAATATTAAAAGAACTCTTAAGTAAGTTAATTGCTTCAGAATCATAAATTTTCAATAATAAAGACTCTTTAATTCTTCTTTTGATTTCATTTCTCTCAAAGAAGACAACCTTAGCTTCGTCAAAATCAATAGTGTGGCCTGTATCTTTTTCATGGACATACAAAGCAGAACTAAGATATCTATTTTTAACTCTACTTTTATGAACCTTTACTCTTTCATTTAAACTCAAACTATTCTGACCTATGTAAACCTTCTTACAAAATAAACAAGGAATAAAATGAAATCAAAAGAAGAATTAAAGAGTCTTTATTATTGAAAATTTATGAGTATATTTTATTCCTTGTTTATTTTGTAAGAAGGTTTACATAGGTCAGAGTAGTTTGAGTTTAAATGAAATAGTAAAGGTTCATAAAAGTAGAGTTAAAAATAGATATCTTAGTTCTGCTTTGTATGTCCATGAAAAAGATACAGGCCACACTATTGATTTTGATGAAGCTAAGGTTGTCTTCTTTGAGAGAAATGAAATCAAAAGAAGAATTAAAGAGTCTTTATTATTGAAAATTTATGATTCTGAAGCAATTAACTTATTTAAGAGTTCTTTTAATATTAAGGGTGGATGGGAAGTGAATGGATTTGTGGGTAGTTTTTAATAGTATATATAATGTGTTTTTTTTTTTTTTATTATTTCTTTACACTTGACAAGTCTGCTTGTAGCAGTGAAACCTTAGGTTGTGTTTTAATATTATTTTTATTCTGGTCTGGTTTAATTTTAGATTTGGGGTAGTTTTGATTTTATATTGACTAGTTTAGCTTTATGCTTGTAATGTTTATATATATATATATATATATATATATATATATATATATATATATATATATATATATATATATATATATATATATATATATATATATATAATAAGCATTCAATCTTAGCCCAAGATTGAGCTTCATGGTTCTATCCAGTCACTACTATACTACTAACCTGTATTTAACCCTACATCACATCCTTGTCCTTTAGTTATATATATATATTATAACGTTTTCTGTCTTGCTAGGCCTCTATATGCATTATAAAATGCACGATTTGATCAAGTTATGTCAAAATGAAGAAAATTGTATTTTTATTTCTAAAAACATAACTATGTTTCCTGATCAACTCAGCCTAGAATTGTTATGAATTGTGCTATTGATGAAATCAGCTTTTAATTTATTTGATCTGGGCACCAGGATTCATAAGAATCTGCTAAAATATGTCACCAGCATGTCTTGCAAATTATAAATTAAAAAGAAGAGATGTTTTTAAAAGTAATCAGGATTATATTTTACTGTGAATTAACATTATTTCCTAAATATTATTATTCTTGGAACTTATTAAACATATTGGCAAAGGTAAATTATATTTTTAAATATAAATAAATGAATATTAATAAATTTAATAATAATTAATAACTATTATTAATAACGCACAATGAAAAAGGTTGATAAAAGTAAAATATCTTTTATTCTAACAAACTGAAATATTTAATGTTAAATTGTTAATTAAATAAACTGGAGAGAACACACACTAATTCAGATATAAATCAATTAATAAAAAAAAAACAATTTCACAATTACAGTTCACTTCCAAATTTTTTCTAGAAAGTTTCTAAAATAAATGTCTCTTGCATAAGAAAATTAACGTCTCTATCGGGATTGTTTAAACATATTTTTAAGAATTGTTTGCAAATGTTTAATTTTGTCACAATCGGGAATAATAAAGAGTCATAGATTACCGGTAAGTTTAGTGAAAAAGTTGTAGCTTACTATGCATAGTTTTTTTGGGTAAGAATTGAGCTCATCCTGTGATTATTACTTGATCTTGTAGTCTGTTCTAAAGGCTAGTCACAGAGGCTTTTCTAGTATCCATCTTCTTAACGATGTCAGCTAAAGCCCCGGTCTACTCCCACATGAAAGATTATTTCATCATGAAGTGGTCTTGGATCTAATAATCCAAAACCAACCAAAGGAAAAAAACAGAAAAAACAAGATGTTTGTCAAACTGGTCTCTGCCTTTTTATACTAGAGGCCCAGTTTTCAGACTTCTGTGCATCCTTTTGTTTATCAAAAATATTTGGTAATTCCTTATAAAATTTACATTACAAAGTTCTCTTCTTTTAGCAATTCCTTTGGCCATCTTTAATTAGCTAAAATATTTTTCTTTTAGTTTATCTTTTTACTTTTGGGAATTATTTTGTTCTCTCCAATTCTACTTTTATTTCTAATTACATAAAAAAACTATGAAAGAACAATTTAACTTTCATTGTACGTTTTTTTTTTTAACAAAATAAATTATACTCAAAAAAATATCTAAATTTACTTTTATTTTTTAGCTTTTACCAAGTGCCAATATATCTGTACCATATATAAATATATGGTACAATGTATATATCATGTATATGTGTCTGAAAAGTGTGTCTAAAAATTATAAATTTTAGCTTTTCAATATTTTATTATTAATATTTTTTTTTCTTCACATTAGAATACATAGGTCAGATGTGTGTGTGTGTGTGTATATATATATATATATATATATATATATATATATATATATATATATATATATATATATTACAGGAGCAAACATACTAACAAAATATTGATTTTATAAATATTTTATTTTATGTCTGTCTAACCATGTATAAAACTTTTTCTTTTTAACTCATTTTTTAAAAAAATTAAACTGCATAATTTTGGAAAATCTAAGATGTAAGATGCAACTGTAATTGTCCAAAAATAATTAAAATGGTGGAAATATAATATTGTTCTAGTCTTGGGAATGAATTTTTAATTAAAGTTTTATTAGAAATGAAACAGGGAATAAAAACTAATGGATTTACTTTTGTTATTAACATTTTTGTCATATCTATTTCCAATCTAGAAATAGATTTGAATATATTTTTGGAACATTATCTAATGATTGCATCTTCAGGAACAATGGATAAAGAAAATGTAAGATTTTATTACATCGAAGATTAGAGTTTGAGCTAGAAATAAAAAGTTAAAAGCATTCCACAAATACCTGAGTGAGATATAAAATGGGCTGATTTTAAATACCAAAGGTTAGCTACTATTGAGAGAACTGTGTTACACCATAATCCATGCTTCTTTGAAATTTTAAAAATGATGATGGAGTAGAAAGCCCATCACCTTTGATGAACTATGGAGGTCATCTTCCACTGCCATACCATCATGCTGCTGTAGAATGAAGTAAAGGCCCAACCTGAGAACTTTGTAATGCTGATCAAAAGCTTGCTGTTACCCATGAACTCACATGGATCCTTGAACTGTCATGCATGAACCAGACTTTTAAAAATGAACTCTAAGAAATAAGCAAGGTAAATCAGTATTTCATACCACAACCTAAAAGTAAAGCTAGTCTAACTAATCTCAAATCTTGCTTTCAAGCTGTCTCCTAACATATTGTTTAATTTTATCTCTTTCTAATATTTAAATGTAAATTGCTCTCAAATGATTTTTTAAAATCTAATCCTATCTCATATGCTCTAACTTTCTTTAACTTGGGTGTGGTCAATTATTTATCTGTATTTATTACTTGATTTTATATTATGGTTTTGTTATTATTAATATGCCAATCTCAAGCAATATGATGAGCTGAAATTCTCAAAATCTTTCCTTTCCTCCTTTTAATTAAACATCTATGAATTAAGCTTTTTAACACCCCCTCAAATTATAATGTATGATTAATTAAGATGCTCACCAGATTGTTTTTACGAGTCAACATTTTATGTTGATTTTTATTATAAAAATTGTTATTTGTTCAAGTCCAATAAGAATGATGCTCACCAGATTGTTTTTACGAGTCAACATTTTATGTTGATTTTTATTATAAAAATTGTTATTTGTTCAACTCCAATAAGAATGAAGTAATTCTACATGGGGTAAATTCACCACTCAAGCTAATTAATACTTTGAAATCTTTTCAAGTGTTATTTATTTAAATTCTGAAGGAGTGACATATTACTTGTTTTCTATTCAAATGCTAGTATTCTTTATTTTCATACTCTTACAATATCAAATACTTAAATATCTTGGTATAAAACTAATGAAGGTGGGATTGAATTATTTTAAATAGCTGAAAATGAAGGGTGTCAAATTTTAATATATATATTTTATTAAATCTTCTCTATACATATATTATATGGCATAGTGTAACATTTGTATAAATTATAGCATTAAAACAAGGGGTCATTTATTTTAAACAATAATTCCTATTCAATATCATTAATGACTTTTAGTGATCTGTGTTACTGGCATTTGGCTGACCTTTGTGAAGATATATATGTGCTTCTAATCTGGGGTTTGCGATAAGATCGAACCCATGTATTTCTTCTCATTTTCTGTCCTGCAGATGTTGAGATTCCCAGTATCATCTCCATATAAAATGGCCTTTGCATGTTAGTGATTTCAGTATGCCTTACCCATGCTATGCCTAACCACATTTCTCTAAGCACTGCTTTAAAAAGGGGTTATTAAATTTTGTTTTTCATCCAGAAGAATGAACTCATTTTGATTTCTTCACCATTATGTCAATCCCACTACTTCTTCATTTATTATTTCTTTTTCTTTATAACCTAGGTTTGATGTTGTAGTATTAAAATTGCACTCTGCTCAAAAATATCTATAAATGCTGAATAGTACTAGCTTATTAATTAATAATGTTATTTCAGTCACATTATACAATCCCACTATCATAATTTATTATTTCTGTATTTAAGAGTATCTGCCCTGAGAAAAATCAAGCATTCTGTCTTTTAAATGTTAAAGTAAAAGAATTTTCAATAAATATTTGGTCATGTAATCAAATATTATTTTTTTAAAAGTATTTTATTTATTTTCAGACCACAATGGTGTGAAAATAATTTTTTTTATATATGTAATAAATTTGAAACATTCCCCAAAATAATATGTTAGTCAGTGCATTTCAGAACTATAAACCAAAGCATTAATAGCAATATTATGTAATCCTTTTAATAAATTATTGACATCTTAATACAATACCCACCAAAGTTGTGTGTTAATGTATATATACTATTTAGTTAATAAAAGAGCATATGAGAATCATCAGCATGAATTCCAATATGTAACCATTTAGTAGACCGCTCATTCATGCACACATTAATATATATAATTAATTTGTTATATTAAACTATTTTTTTATTGTCTAACTTATTTGAATCATTCAAATTACCCTTTTTCTGCTTCCACACATACAACCATGCAATTACCTTTTTTCTGCTTCTACACATCCAATCATGCATATACCTATTTTAGTTCAGTTCTAATATAGTTAAAAAATGTCTCATTGTCTTTTTCATTCTGCTAGTGGGCCAGAGTTTAGAATAAATTATCATATGCCATCATTTATATTATTCATTAGGAGTCTGATCTGGGACTTAGGGAATGAATTTAAATTCAGGTTGGTCCCTGACCTAAATCTTAGACTTGACTGGGTTTGAAGTACATTTTATGAGTTTCAGCTCATGTTAGATGGATCAACATGTTTTGACTGATACAATATATATGTGTGTGTATGTATGTGAGATTATTTGCAACAAATTATGATAGCTAGTTCTGTATGAAATATGTATATTGGAGATCATTTATTTATTTAACATACATGTGGACATGTGTATCTTTTGTGTAGGATGGAATGGACAAAAGTAAGGAACTTAAAAGTCCAAGTTAAACCATCTTCTAATATATATACATTATAATGGGTTGGGACCCCTTTCCATCATTATTGAGTTGGATTTAGTTATCTATATTAAAATCTGCTTATATGAAGTATTATTAATAAATAATATTAATGATTAATACATAAACAAAACATTCGATTTGCTGTGATGGACTTATAGCAGCCATAGCCTGGAGACAAGTTATTTAAAACTTAATCTCCCATCAATAAAAAAATACAAAATAATAGATATAATTATATAGGTATGGGAATGGTGGGCCTTAGTTTCTATTAATCATTAATTAATATTTCCCTAAGCAATATATTTATGGACATCGGCATTTTCCCACTCCACACTCCAATTCTATGCTTGCATAAGAATTATATTGAAGGGATTTAATGAGAACAATAATAATATCTTACTTAATGTTCATACATGAGCTAGGTCAGTTAGGGTGAGCAATCCTTAAGACTGACATAGATGTGCCATTTTGGGACAACATGCATTAGCTTGTTTAATAAACAAAACACACACACATTTTAACTAAATGAATAACTAAGAAATAGTGAAAATAAAAAAAAATTATAGCGCTCAATTGTGTTTCAATAATATACTTTATTGTACAAATTAGATTACATGAAATTTGTTGTTAACCAAAGTTACATTGTTGAAAATACAACTATATAGCTTAGAGCAAACAGAAAGAATAATTAAAAAAAGGGATATGTTAAACAAACAACAACAAAATAGTTGTTCTTGTTACAGAAAATTCATAATTTGCTTTTTTAGGTTATGTTTTGTTTCAGGTTTTCAATAGTGACCATGTAACAGCAAATATATCTGGGTGTGCAATTTTGCTATCTATGGCCTTTAATTGTTCGAGCTTCTTTGAGAATGTGGCTGGGTGCTTTGTGGTATTGTCTCCAAGGCAGAAAGTACATCTGGTGCATGAAACTATATAAACAAAAAGTTGCTGCATGAGCTGCTGGTATTGAGCCTTTACTGAGTACCTCTAATAGGTTATCAAGTGTGATGTTATTTTGTCTATATGTGTTAATCATAATTTCTCAGGTGTTTGTTAGGCCTATGCGGGTGTGAAATACGTGCTGTGGTGTTTTTTCTTCCCTGTGAAACAGGGAACAAACAGCATCAATTTTGTTGTAAAATCTGCAGTATTTAAGGAAGTAGGAGGTAGGTAGAGCATGAAGATTTACCTTTAAAAGAAAGTCAAAAAATTTGGGTTCCATTGACCACTTTTTAAATCACTGCATCAAAAGACTATTGTTCATATTTAGCATGGGTGAGTGAGGATATGTTGTTATGTCTGGGTATAGCATATTATAAATAGTCCAATAGGTGTATCTACCAACACCGAAAAAAGACACCTGATTATAAATGCTTTGAAGTTGGTTTACGAGCAAAGACAAATATCTATGTGAAGGTGGTGGTCAGTCTGTGGGTGTTATTTGAAGAATGCATTCAAGGGCTGGAAAACTTTTTATCAGTGCAACTGGGAGATTAATACTTTTTTTTGTGAAAATTTTGTATAGAGTGAAGACCTAATCCATTTCTAGTTGTTGGAAGACTAAGTTGTTTTACAGAGATGGAGATTACTTTTCTGCACCATAATAGCTTGCTGCAGAGTGAGTAAATGGACAATATGAAAGATTTAGTGAAATTTACGATTGGTGAGTAATAGGTTATTTTTGTAGTTACAAGCTGATTGAATAGGCATACTTTTGCATATAGTGAAAGGTAGGTTTTGGAGAGAGAAGTGGTTGTATGCTCAGCAACATCTTTCAGTTTTTTTGGATGTTTTGTCTCATTACAGAGGGCCCTAGGTAGAAAGGAAAACCAAAAAAATTAGTTGGTTTCCCATGATAAACTTGTGTATTTATCTTGCCAGTGCAAAGAGACCAAGCTGATGTTTTGTTAATATTGATTTTGAGTTTATATTTGATGGTGTATTCATTAAGTATTTTTTCCAGAGTAGGTAGTTGTTTTTTGGATGTAAGAAAAACAGTAAAATCATCCATGTATGCAATACATGGTACATATTGTCCAGTGTGTGGAATTTGGATTCCTTGTAATTTTTTTTGTATTTTGTTTATTAGAGGGTTAATGTAGAACATAAATAATAATGAACTGAGTGTAGATTTTTAAGGTATGGATTGGTGGGGAGAGAAAGAAGGTGATATTCTACCATTAATTGTAATATGGATTTCACAACTAAGGAGTAGATTGATTAGTAAGTGTTGTATACATATGTAAATAGAGCCAATAAAGGCACACAATTAATTAAGTGAAAATAGGGGTAATTACAGAGGCGTTTGGTTAATGGATCGGATTATCAAGAGAATTAATAACAAGTGAAGCCGTTTACACACACGCGAGAAAATGTATTAATACTCCAGAAAGAAAACGAGAGCGGGATTTAAAAATTGGGGCAATGTGAAAAAGGAGAATTCGCATTTTTTCTGGGTTGTTCACGTGGAGTGCTGATGCTGTACGGACTATGATCCCAGGTTCTCGGCGCCTGATGGTTAATCCGGCTGATTAGAGTAAAAGCAGACTGCACCGGTCTTAATATTATTTTAAACGCCCTAAGTGGCTCTTACAAGGGATAATTGCATCACCTAGGCAAGGTACTGTGCGTTTTTTATTACTGTAGACAGAGGAGATTTGAACCTTAAAACTTAATGCAGTCAGATTATATATGTATATATGTTAACCAACTATCGTACTGTTGTTAGTGTTACCAATAAAGATTTAGAGTAAATTAGTCGGTGATTCTTATTTCTAATTAAGCATTAATATTTGCGATCGCTCAGCTTCAGCTAAGGATACTGCAATTTTCTGGTGGAGTCTCAAACAACCTTAAAATATGTCGTTAGGGCAGAATAGTATAGGCGAATTCGACACCAGTAACGCGTCCGAATGGCCATTATATAGAACACAGATCGAGAACTTTTTTACTTTGAATGCCATTGAGGATAACAAGAGAAAAATAGCGGCCCTAATGTGCTATGGCGGGAAAAGAGTAATCGAAGTTATTCATAAAAATTTCGAAGTCCCTTTGCCTGAGAAGGTCAAGTACGAGGAAGTGATCAAAAAGTTAGATGATCAGTTTAGTCCCCGTCCCTCTCGCCACATAGCCAGATAAACTCTCCGAAATAGGAAACAATTTAGCGGCGAGAAAATTAAGGATTACAACCTAGCTTTAAGAGAATTGGCCAAAGATTGTAACTATGGCGATTTCGTGGACGAAATATTAATGGATCAGCTACTCTGGGGCATGGCCGATGATAGGCTCAGACAGCAATTGCTAGTAGAGATGAAGTTAACATACGAAATGGCCATCAAAAAGGGTATAGCATATGAGCTGATAGTGGAGCAAACACAAGCTTTTAGATGTAAATCGGATGAAACCACAAAAATGGGGGTATTCAAAACATACGGAGGAAATCAAAGCCAAATGAAGTCAAATACTAGTAATGCAAAAATAAAATGTTTCTGTTGTGGCAAAACGGGCCATATTTCAAGAGAATGCAAATGGCAGAAAGAAGCGTGCTTTAAATGTGGCAAAAAGGGCCATTTGTCACGCGTCTGTAGACAAGACGACAAAGGGAAAACAAAAGAACACCCACACATGCCTCAGGATAGGGGAGAAAAATTTGCAATCACCCGTATGATTAAAAATCTAGACGTTAAAAGTATACGTCAGTTTATGATTAAACTTAAAATTTACAGTAAAGAAATAGAAATGGAAATTGATAGCGGTTCGGCAATTTCCATAATCTCACGGTCAGATTGGAAAAAATTAAATGATAAGGCAAACATTGTTTTAGAAAAAACAAAAATTAAAGCGAGAGACGTAAATGGTAACGCACTCAAAATAATTGGACAGGTTAAAGCGCCAATCAAATACAACGGCAAAAAAGCGAACCTACCCCTATATATTGTTAATGGTAAAATTAGCCCCATTGTAGGAAGAGAATGGTTTCGCGAGATCGGGATACAAATTAATATAAAGAAAATCTCTTTGGAAGATGAACTAGTGAATAAATATCCAGATCTGTTCAACGACAAACTGGGATTGATCGCGTCAAAACCAGTAGAAATAGAATTATCGGAAAATGCGCGACCGCTGGTTTGTAAACCGCGTAAGATTCCGTTAGCGCAAAAAAGTAAAGTCGAAGACAAATTAAAGTCATTGGTGGATAAAGGAGTGTTAACGCCCATTGAAACATCCGATTGGGCCACGCCTTTAGTAGTCATAACAAAGCCTAACGGGGATATTAGATTATGCGGAGATTACCGAATAACGGTAAATAAATTTTTAAACAGGGGAGCTTACCCTGGTCCAAATGTAAGGGAAGTTTTGGCCGATTTGCAAAACGGTTCCTATTTTGCGAAACTAGACCTTAACTCCGCTTTCCACCAGATTCAGGTTACCAAAAAATCAGCGGAAATATTGGCTTTAACGATCCATATGGGTCTATTTAGGTGCAATTGTTTACCTTTTGGCATATCCACAGCCCCAAATATATTTCAATCAAGGATCAATGTTTTACTACAGGGTATGGAAGGGGTCATCCCCTATTACGATGACATACTTATCACGGCCACGTCACAAGAAACTTTGTGCAACAGACTATTTATCATATGTGAAAAACTCAATAAATCTGGGGTTAAACTAAACGCCAGCAAGAGCGTATGGATGGCAAAAGAATTGACGTTCCTAGGCCATTTGATTTCGGATAAAGGGAAGAGACCATCCCCGGAGAAAGTAAACGCAGTGAAAAATGCATACCCACCTACTAACATTAAACAGTTACAATCTTTCTTAGGTCTCATAAATTTTTTTGAGCCCTTCTTGGAAGGTAAAGCTCACATAGCTAAGCCATTATACGAACTATTAAAAAAAGATCAGAAGTGGCATTGGGCTAGAATTCACGAAGAAGCGTTCTGTCGGACAAAAACTTTGTTGTCATCCGAGAAACTATTGGTGCATTACAATAATAGTTTAGAAGTACGCTTAACAACGGACGCATCAGAGTGGGGGTGGGGGCGGTGCTATCTCACCCATGTCACAATGGGGAACGCCCTATTGCTTACGCATCGAGAACACTCTCAAAATCAGAGAAAAACTATAGCCAAATTGACAAGGAGGCTTTGGCCATAATGTTCGGCCTGAAAAAATTCCATCAATTACTGTTCGGTAGGAATTTCCACATAATTATGGACCATAAGCCATTATTGGGTATTTTGGGCCACGATCGCTTAGCTCCCGAACATTTAAGCCCACGTATGATTCGCTGGAGAAACATAATGTCAGCATATGACTACATATTAGAATACAAAAAAGGAAAAGAGATTGCACACGCCGACGCATTATCAAGAATGCCGGACAAGCAAGAACAATCAATGACGGAGGCAGAAATAAATTATATCGACACTCTAAACTCAGACATACTGAACAGCAAACGCGTAGCAAATTGGACAAGCTCCGATCAGGGCTATCAGATACTTATGGGATGGATCAAAAATGGATGGCCATTTTCAAAGCCTCAGTACGTTGACCCAGGTTTCTGGACAAATCGTAATAAACTATCTATATGCAAAGGATGCATATTAATGGGCGATCAAGTCGTGATACCAATAGAAGGCCGACAACAAGTATTGAACTTACTGCACGAGGGCCACCCTGGAGTCGTGCGAGCTAAAGCACTGGCTCGCAGCTACATCTGGTGGCCAAGAATTACAGTTGACATAGAGCGAAATATCAAAAAATGTTCTTCATGTCAAACAGAAATGAACATGAGAACTAAGATATACAATTCGTGGCCAGCCGCCACAAAAGCATGGCAAAGGGTCCACATAGACCATACTGGACCGGTGAATGGGAAACTTCTGCTCATAGTCATAGATGCCTTCTCAAAGTGGACAGAGTGCCGAATTGTAAAAGATTTAACTGCTGCAGAAACAGTCAAGACGTTAAATGCTGTGTTCGCATGTCACGGTTTACCGGAAACCATCGTGTCCGATAACGGAACTGTGTTCATAGCTAGGGAAATAGAAAGCTATTTTCATGATAATGGCATCAGAAACATACGCACACCACCGTATCACCCGGAGTCGAATGGTCTGGCAGAGAAGGCAGTCCAAATAATCAAAAAGGCGTTAAAGAAAGCTAGTGACAGGGATTTACAACAAGCAATTGATAACGCAATGCGGTGGCAACACGCAACGCCATCAACGGCCACTGGGAAATCACCCGCAGAACTGTTAATGGGCAGGAAACTGCGTATTAAATTAGACTTATTACTACCAGATCCTGCCGAAAACTACTACAGCGACAAAAAGGTAAACAAGTTCGTAATTGGGAATAAAGTTTGGGTCCGGGATGTGTTGCAAAAGAAATGGGTAGAGGGAATAATTATGAAACTGCTGTCACAACAAATAGTACTTGTGCAGCTACAGGATGGTACTAGCTATAGAAGACACGTAAACCACATCCGTCAGCGAGTTGTAGAGGAAATACAAACTTTACCTGACATTGCAAGCGACTTGTGGAATGAGCAGCAAACCACAGAAATGAAACGACAGCGACCAATGGAGATACAGACAGCACCAACGAATAGTGAGAATGATACAGCACCGAACTCAAAGCCAGAGGAAACACAAAGCAATACAGCCAGACCGAAACGGAAAATCCGGAGACCGGCTAAACTAAAAGATTATATATAGTACCAGCATGCAACTACTTTTCTGGAGTAAGGGGAGGTGTTGTATACATATGTAAATAGAGCCAATAAAGGCACACAATTAATTAAGTGAAAATATGGGTAATTACAGAGGCATTTGGTTAATGGATCGGATTATCAAGAGAATTAATAACAAGTGAAGCCGTTTACACACACGCGAGAAAATGTATTAATACTCCAGAAAGAAAACGAGAGCGGGATTTAAAAATTGGGGCAATGTGAAAAAGGAGAATTCTCATTTTTTCTGGGTTGTTCATGTGGAGTGCTGATGCTGTACGGACTATGATCCCAGGTTCTCGGCGCCTGATGGTTAATCCAACCGATTAGAGTAAAAGCAGACCGCACCGGTCTTAATATTATTTTAAACGCCCTAAGTGGCTCTTACGAGGGATAATTGCATCACCTAGGCAAGGTACTGTGCGTTTTTTATTACTGTAGACAGAGAAGGAGATTTGAACGTTAAAACTTAATGCAGTCAGATTATATATGTATATATGTTAACCAACTATCGTACTGTTGTTAGTGTTACCAATAAAGATTTAGAGTAAATTAGTCAGTGATTCTTATTTCTAATTAAGCATTAATATTTGCGATCGCTCAGCTTCAGCTGAGGATACTGCAGTAAGTATAAAAGATTGTGTGGTATTTTGGTGTCTGCAAGTGTTTCAATTAAAATTTCAATAGGGACTGAGTCAAAAGCAGCCTCAATGTCAATTTGAACAGCCATGGGAGCATACTTTTTCTGCTCTGTAACTGAGTTTACAATGGTTTTGAAAATGAGGGCAGCTTGGCCTGTTGAGGAGCCTTTTTTGCAAGTTGCATTGGTGATAATAGAGGGAGGAGATATGGTTCAATTTTATCTTTTAGCACCTTTTCCAGAATTTTAATACCAAGGGGGTTCATGGAGATTGGTCACAGATTAAGTAGATTGGATATTAAAGCTTGATTTTTGATGAATGGAACTAAGGAGATTGGATATAGATCTTTTATGTTAAACAGCCTTTGTGATAGATAATTTGCTAAATCACATAGATATGTGGTGGTAAACTGACTGAGATGTGAAAATACAAATTTGGGGATTCCATGTGGCCCTGGATGACAAGAGTTTGGAATTGCGGTTAGCTTCAGCAAGAAATCAGTAGCATGGAAAGTTATCTAACTCTGGTTGGCCAAATAGATCTTTGGGTGGTGTGAAGGCACAATATGACTGCAGCTTTTGTTTGAAGTATTTGCATATTGGCTCTATCATATTGTGTCCGGCTTTGGTAACACCTTTGGTTTCAAGTGCTTGTGAAACTCTGACAGTAGAAGAATATTCCAGAGCCCATCTAATATACCCTCATGTCCAGGTGTGTTGTTTTAATAGACAGATTTTTTTCTTTTTTATGGCAAGGTACTCTTTTAGAGCATTTCAGGTGTCATTGTAAATTTGTGTAAGTCTTTTTATATGTGCGTAGGAATCTGGAGAAGATTTACACATGGTGATTCTTTTATATAGCTCATTGGCCAGAGTCAGGAGTCTTGAGGGTGGTGGTGTGGTTTGGGTAATACGATTTATATTAATGACAGAATGTTGATAAAAGAAATGTACCATTGAACAGGATCAAGCTGCATAGTGCTAAGTTTAAATAACATAATACATGTTTCAGAGTACAAAAATTCAGAAGTGTGTGCAGAAAGAATTATTCTTATTGTTTTATGAAGTTGAATTGTTGATGTTTGCATTGTACTTAGATTGAGTTCAAGCATTTGGCTAGAATGATCAGAGAAAGGTGAGAGATTAAATGTTAACTTAATTAAGTGATGAAGCATGGGTAGATAAAAACACAGGTCAATAAGTGAGGTGTAATGACTGTTGTAGAAAGAGATGGAGTTGGGTGGTAAGAAACCTTCAGCACTCATTAGTGGTATTGCAAGTTGATATAGCCACTTTGAAACAAAACTGTGATAACTAATGTTAAAATCACCCATTAAGATAACTGGGTAAGAAGTTGATGATAGTAGTGAGTTGATGGTAAGCAGTAATCTCGAGATAACAGCTGTTCTAGGAGGTATGTAAACAAAAATTATGTTGAGTGCAACAGTATGGTGATGAAAAGTGACTATAAGTAGGTGTGAGTCGATATATAAAATTTTAAAGGATGAAAAATGGCAGCTTCTTGTGATGACCAGGCCAGTGCCTCCTGAAGGTGATGATGAATCTCATGAACAAGTGGAAAAACCTTGGGTCCTTAAAAAGGTTGTGGGGTCAATCTGAGAACCACTATATATTTTTATTTCCAGCAGACCCAGGATGTGTGGCTGTGTAAATTGAATCCATTTACTTAGCTGGAAGTTTTTTTTAATCGAGTTTAGACCTCGAACATTGAAAGCTCCTATCTTTATTTTCATGTTGAAAGTAAATGTTTAATGAAAATATAAGCATAAATATATATTTTACAGATTAAATTCTTATTTATTACATATATTAAATATTTTATCTTTATAGTTATGTATATGATTTAATAGAAATAATTACAGGGTATACTATGACATTAATAATATGCACACATCTACATTTAAAATAAAATATGTTACCTTTGGATCCCCCCGCGGAATTAGATTGTCCATATTTACAAATAAAGTAAGCTTACTTAATAATGTGGTGGCCATGAAGATTGTCCATGAAGAAAGTATTGGGTTTTAAATTCTGACAATTCTACATTTTAACCTTATTCTGTACAATCTCATTAGTCCAGGACACTATAATTTCAGATCTATTTTCCTTTATCTTCAGATTTTCACTCACAAAATAAAATCTTTTAGCTAGTTTTCATTTAATTCAAAGTTTGGTTAAACATTTTTTTTAAAAAAAACGAACTGTCAACAACATTAAAAGCATTCTACCGATGAAAACAAAAGCTGTTTCATTCTACATATTTTTATCTGATTAAGACAAAATTAGATATGTTAATATTTTTCTTGAATTTTTTTTTACACATTACATTTTTTTGAAATATATACATCCACATACTCCATCAAAACAAAATGAAAACAAGACCTCTCCCCCTTAACACTGCTTTGATTACTTTATTCATCCAAATAGGTACATCAAAATATATCTACATATGTGTGGTTATCTAAACTCCTTTTTACTTTGGAACAGGGTTAAACCCAGCCCCTATTATATTATACTATATATAAAATATATTACATTTATATATCATAGCTAATATCTAACAAAATATTTTCTCCCAGAATATATAGGCAATTATCATCTATAACAATATTTGTTATTTTGCTGAGGGAGGGTGATTTTCTAGAGATAAATACTGAAGGTTTAATATTATTTTCCATGTACTTTTCAAATAAATTTCAGCTATGCTGTAACCAGAAAAACAAATAATTATAACTTGACTTTACAAACAAAAATCTCATCATCTAGTGTTAGTATTTGTATGATTCAGCTTTAAACCACAAGGGGACCCACTTTTAATTTTTTCATTCCAATAAAATTTTTTATTAACAATAAATAGTGATTACATACTAATAAAGGATAAATAAATGAATAAATTGTACAATAATATGATTATATAATGTTCTATTTGTCATCTGGCTAGATTATGTTATGAGAGCACAATGTTATACTCTTATGTGGTTAGGTATATTGAAGAGATTCTAAGAACTTGTTTAATGGTATTAGCATTTTTAATATAAACATGAATATTTTCTTTTATAATTGACTATTCTATGATGCTGGGTGGGTGGGAATTGATAATCAGGAAAAGGAAAGAGCAGTTAAAGACCAGGTGTCAGCAAAGACTTTACTGGAGGCAAGGAGCTGGTCACGTTTCTTGATTTTTTTAAGCATTTGATAAAACAATGGTATGATTTGTGGCAGGGGTAATTCCATGAGACTTTTGCATCTCACTATCCATATGAAATAAAGGACAAAGGTAGAAAGCCTTATTATTGAAAAAATCCATTATGAATGGCATTTTCAAGTGAGAAAATCATATCAGGTCTTATGTTGGAATTGATTATAATTATATCTTTCAGAGTTTTAAGTCTTGGGCACCAGTGTATAATATGGTCTATGGTTTCATCTTTACAAGCACACAGCCACATATAGGGTCAATGCTGGTAAAACCTCTTCGGTGATAAAGAAACCAATTCGTGGGTAGCGCATTAAGATTTATTTTAATGATGAAGTCAAGGAATTTGGATTCCAGACTCCATATTTTGAAGTGTGTAATGAGTCTTTGGTTGGTTACTTTTATGATGGTTTTAATAGGTTGTTGATTATAGTTGATTATATTGTATGCTTCCCATAAGGTGATTTTTTGGTTAAGGTTAAAGGGTATTATCAGGTTATAAAGTTGTAGGTGTTGTATTAAGGATGCTATCCATGAACTGGAAGAGGGTGGATGACAATCTGTCGGTGTAATTTTTTTAATAATGTTACAGTATCCACAGGAGAGGATCAGATTATGTAGAGTGTTGTGGGTTTTCTGTAAAATGATTGCTTGCATTGAGTGAAATGATAGTACATTGAACCTGCATGGTCATTGGATACCTCGCAAGCTAATAGCAACTGTCCTTCCTCTCCAGAGAAGTTTGGTGCATAATCGGTTAATTTTATTTTGAAACTGTTTAGACATTTTAACGAATGGAAGATAATATGAGATTTTTGGCATTATGATCATGTTGAGGAGGCCAACCTTTCCAGATAATTAAAGGTATACTCTAGACAGTGAAGTGGTGATGGCTTTAGTTGAATGGAGGATTGCATCTTGAATCTCTCTTGCCATTGCAGTTGAAGTTTTGTAGATTGGGAAACATAGGTATTTTGGGGGTTTTGAAGAAAAGGGAGAGTTAATTTGTTTACCAGACATTATCTTCCAGATGGAAGATTTGTTAAAATTTATTTGTAGGCTAAGTTTCACTGTATTTCTGTTTAATATGTTCATGAGATGAGGAAGGTATTTAATGGTGGGAATCACAACCATGATGTCATCTATATATGCAAATACATTGAAGTTTTTATTGAGAGAGGGAAGGAAAATTTCAGGGAGGTTTTTTTCTATATATGTCAGAAGAGGGTTGATGTATGCTGTAACCATGATGTCATCTATATATGCAAATACATTGAAGTTTTTATTGAGAGAGGGAAGGAAAATTCCAGGGAGATTTTTTTCTATATCTGTGAGAAGAGGGTTGATGTGAAGAAAAGGACACTGAGCGGGGATCCTTGAGGGATCGACTTGTATGGCTTGAAGCCTGGTGTGATCTTGCCATCAAGAGAGAGAAAATCTCTCTGTTGTTGAGCAGATTGCTGACCATCTGTACAATCTCAGCTGGAATGTCACATTCCTACAGAATATCTAGGAGGATGTTTATCTGGACTGAATCAAATGCTGCCGCAACACCCAGCTGGACAGCAATAGGTTTTGATTTACGATGTTCTCTGATGTAATTGAACAGTGCAGTTACATTGGACATAGCATGCGAGGTTGATGATCTCTTATTCTGTATTGGTTTGATGAGATATGGCGAAGAATTTGAGTTTGGATTTGATCTTTAATGACTGACTCAATTATCTTGATAAGCAATGGGGTCATGGAAATTGGACGGATACTGTTAATGTCATTTAGTAGTTTTGCTTTTTTAATAAAAGGCACAAGTGCCACTTGGTAAAGATCTG
Organism: Epiperipatus broadwayi; assembly: GCA_028023455.1. Lineage (NCBI taxonomy): Eukaryota > Metazoa > Onychophora > Udeonychophora > Euonychophora > Peripatidae > Epiperipatus > Epiperipatus broadwayi. The sequence goes on along the minus strand of JAQFVV010000036.1, from coordinate 944,943 downwards.
TTATGTTTCTGTTGCCAGAGTCTAGGTGATCAATCATTTTTTTTTCAATAATTGGCACAGTGAATAGACTGAGGTGTTTGAGAAGGAAATTTGGGATGCCATGAAGGTCAGGATGAACACCGTCAGGGAGAGATGTTATCTTCTTTTTGATTTGGATTTCCATGATGCCATATTTGCCATGGTCACCAGCATCCAACCAGCTGTTTATAGGAGGAGCTCCATCTTTTTGCATTAATTGGCAGAATTGTTTGCTGATGTGCTGCATCATTGGAAAGCCAATAAGATTGGTTACATTAGTATTAATGGATAAGGGAGTGATTTGTTTTTTATTGTATCCCAGTGCCCATCTGAGGTAGTCTCTCATCCAGCAGTGTTGTTGTGCTAAGAGACATTTGGCTCTTCTGATGGATATATATTCTGCAAGGGACTTTTGCTTGATTTTGTAGAGATTTTTAAGGAAGATAATTTTTTCTGTATGTGTGAAATTTTGCTGTGATGCTTGAAGTTGTATATTAATGTCTGTTAGGTCATTTAGAAGGCCATTAGGTCCTTTGATTTTCCTGGTGTGGTGATTTAATATGGACTGAAGTATTCCAATGAAGGAAAACCAGCCCTCCTCAGCAGGAAGGGAAAGGATGTTTATTTTCTGGAAAAGGATGTATGCCTCAGACACTATTGCTTCGGTCATATTTGATTGGGTGATCATGTGCATGGTTTTACCAGGTCCATAAATAACTGTAGGGATTGCAATAGGTGTATGTTGTAAGATTAGAGCCATATGATCAGAGAAATCAACAGGGGCCAAGGCTGCATCAAGGTTGAAATGGAGGTCTGGGGTGTAGAAAACCAAATCAATCAGGGACTTTTTAGTTTTAGTATAGAAAGAGTAGGCTTCAGGAGGGAAGAAACTATCTCCACACATTAATCTGTGATTTATTAGATGCAAAAATCTCTTGTTGAAGTCATTGTATGTGGTGTTAACGTCTCCCAAAAGAATAGTAGGGGAGGCTTTGTTAGCATTGATGGCATTTAGGATATGGATTATTTTTAGATATTGAGAGGTGTCTTTGCTGTATATATATAAGCTATGATGATCGGATAACCCCAATAGTCTATTTCTATGACAATAATATTGGCATCTAGGAATAGAATGCTAAAACTGTTTGGTGGTGGTGACTTGCTGAGAAGAATACCGACTCCACCCGAAGCAGAATGGCCTATGGAAAATCTAGTAAATCCGAGAGCTGAGAGAAGAGATAATATTTTATGATCAGTCTTATGGTGATATTTAGTTTCACCCATAAGAAGTATATGAGGGGAGCAGAGCGAGAGCCAGTTTTTAATAGCTAGAACTCTATCAATTGAGTTGATGCCACGAATGTTAATGCTAGCAATTTTGCAGAACATGATAGATTAAACCAAACCATCCTCAGGAAAGTGTACCAAGTCAATGTGGGACATCTCCATGTTAATGAGTTCTGATGTTGTTTGGCAATCAGAGTCTTGTGATTGAACTTGTGAATGGATTGGTGATATATATGTTGGTTGAGGAAACACATCCATGAAGTCTTCAGTGTCTGATGAAGTAATGTAATCTGTCTGAGATTCGTCAGATGGATCAATGATATTGATGGTTATAGGATCCATGATTTTCCTCTTTATTTCTATGCATTTGTGAAGCTTTGTGCTGGATATATCTGAAATTTGTTTGCTAATGGGTGGGGTGAATAATGTATTGGATGGGAGCTGTCATCATCAGAGCTTGATTTATCTGAGCGAATTGATTTTCTTTTAATTTCTTATTTGTATTTTAGGTATTTGTTGTGTTGGTTTTTTGGGGGTTTTTAAGTTTAATAGTGTTGTTTTCTTTTTTCTGTTCTTTTGATGAAAGTGTTTTTTTTATTGTTATAAGAATTTGGTTTAAATTTTAGACCTGAATCATTTTCGGTTTGCTGTAACTGTTGTGAAGCATTAATTATGCTGACTTTTGGGTTGAGTGTTTGATAAGTCTTTTCATCTGGATGGTTAATTATTGCAGGTGTTGAAGAATTGAGGACAGTTTGTGGATCACTTTGTTTAGGTTTGTTAGACTTAGCTGGCCCGAATGATGATGCATCATTGGTTTTAAGCTGGGTAGGGGTTGTTATAGATGAATTGTTTTGAAATTTTTTAAGTGTATTTTATTCATCGCTTTGGGTTTTCCTTGCTCTCATTAGATGGTTTGGTCATATTGTCTTCTTTTGTAGAAAGAGTTTGGCCTAGCATTGTTTCTCAGGGATTAGTACAATATGTATCATATGAATGATCTTGAGTATTATTGGTTTGAGAGATTGGTTTAGTAGCAGTATATGTTATTGCTTGGTTCTCTGATTCACTACTATTAGTGTAGAGGTTGGTGTTTGTTCTTTCTTGAAGATTTTCATTTTGAAAGATAGGTTTGGATGTGAAAGGGTTTGTTGGAGGATTTATTTGAATCAGATTGTCTGGGTTTGTGAGGTTGCTGTTTGAATTAGTCCCATGTGGTGATTGTCTGTTTAAGGATGTGATAGCAATATTAATAGGTCTACCAGGGCATCTGTGAACTTTATTCTTTTTAATACCACAGTGTGTGCATATTCTTGCTGCACAATCTTTAATAAGGTGTGTTCTTTGAAGGCAGAAGAAACATTGTGGCTGTACTCCCCTGAAGGTCAAAACCATAGGAGAGCCTCTTTCAGTAATAATGGTGGGTATGTCAGTGGGTATAATGTTTTTCTTTAAAGTAAGTGTGAAGATAACTGTATTGGACAGGATTTGATCTTTGATGTGAGGGTTTAATAGGTGTTTACATTTGCTAACTGAACCATAATTAATAAGGATGTCTTGTAGTTCTTGTTCTTTCAAGTGGCAAGGCAGTTTTGAATTCTGCCGGATAGTGTAACTGGATTGTTCCTATCTGTGGAGCATAGTATATAATTTCCTAAAGATCGGTAGTTATTTTTAAAGTTCATACGGTCCGCCCACGTTTTAAACTCAACGATAACATAGCGGTCATTGGGATGATTAAGGATCATGTGAATGCCTCTGCCTAATTGATTTTGATTGATTAGACTGTATAGTTGTTCTAGAGGGAACTTATATAACACACATTGTTGATTTGTTATGGCTAAGATTAACGACTTATTGCTGTAGTAGTTTGTAAATGATTATACAGTGTGTTGGGAATCGTTTTGTTGAAATCATTATTTATTTTTAGGAACATGTCATCATTAAGATCATTTATATTAAATGAGACATTTTCCAGAGTGTTTGATTCTTGTTCTGTGTCTAATTCTGAGACATTCAAATATAGTTCATTGAAATTATCGGCCTTAATATTTTCGGAGATGCTCTCACAATTTTTAGACCTTATGATATTTGCGTACATAGAGGAATTTTTCAATATTGGAATTGAGGAAATTGGTTTAGATTGCAAGTTGGCTGATGTAGCAATGGATTGTTCTGTGCTATAATCTTTGTTTGTTTTGGAATGAGATTTATTAGTTTTAAAATTTGTTTCTTCTTTTTGATTTTTAAATTTACTGTTAACAAACTGTAATGTGACAGCACTGCTTTTGTCGACCTACTTTAAAAAATTCGCCAAAATCATCATTGAAAATTTTGTTTATTATTTTCAGATATGGTTTTCAGGGTATTATTGGGCAAAGGTAATTGCTCATTAGAGTCTTCTGAGGGAGCATAAAGTCTTCGGAGAGGAGATGATTGGTTTTTGCTTGTATTTTTAAGGATTTCAATAGTTTCACTTGATGAGATATTTATGCTATTGTTTATATTAGGGGTAAGTTGAATATTTTCTAAACTTTTGTTGATATTTGTGATGGTGTTTTCATTTGATTTATTGGTTTGTGGGTTTTTATTTGTAGTAGAAGTTTAGTTGCATTTAGATTAGATCTAAGGCTATAATATTTACGACCGATGACTGCATTGCTAGATTGAATGCTGAGATCGGGATTAACATTAATTTGAGCATTATCGATTATATTATCACTTTCCACAATATATAATGATTAAAACCGACTTACCTTGAATAAAAAATGTAAAGGTAAGGGGACAATCGTCCCTGTCTTCTTGAAACTGAATCGCTAAGGGACGCTTTTTATAAGACCAGTTGCAAAGATGGCTGCCAAAAGTGGAAGTACTCTTTTAATTTTTTTACTGTTAGTTATTGTAAGAATTGTAAGTCAGATATAAATACTGTAGATATGTGAAAATTGGAAATATCATGATTCGAAATATTTTCATAAGTAAACAAATTATATATAATAATTAATAAATTTTTATGAACATTATGTGAACAAAAAAAATAAATTTTTATGAACATTATGTGAACAGAGAAACAATTAGACTTTTGTATATATTTTCTAAATAAATTTTGACAATGATATAATCAGGTGTAAAATATATATTGTGACTTTTGGTAATAAACTAAAAGTAATTCCATTTTTGATTTTAAGATCGATTGAATGAATACTGTTATTTGATGTCATGATTTTACTTTGCAATATCAACATTTTTAATTATTTACTTTTCTAGTTACATAATAGTTGAAATTCATTCAAAGAATTACATCAAAAGTTCTATTGAATTTTCAATATTTTATATTTATAAAATCCATGAAAATGTTTTTAATTATTATAAAATACTTTATGGAAGTGGCTTGTTTACTTGAAAAAAATATTTAAAAGGTTGTATTTCCAGTTTTTGCATATATACATATATTGTGTTTGACTTACATTTTTTATATAATTTATAATTAATTAAACACAATTTCTTTTTGATTTGAAAATGGGAAACATAAATTATACTATTAGATGAGATGATTTTAGTTTGAAATGCCAGCTTTTAATTTCTTGTTTGTCTGTTTACATTGTAGCTTAAATAAATACAGAAAAATAAAGTTCCATTCTCATTATTTACATGCATACGTTCCCACACACATACACAGGTTAAAATTTATAAGTGATATTTAATTTGCACTTATAAAGTAAAATATTTACATCATCTAGAAGATTTGTTAAATGATTTTTAAAATAATTCAGATTTTATTTCTATGTTTCTAAATAAATACAAATGTTAGAAACAACATACATTTTAGTATGGAATACAATGTATTCAGTAATAGTGAGCTATCCCCTTTTTAGTTGTTTTTGGCTTGACTAATGATGGTTAGCATGGGAGTTGAACAGATGATCTTTAGTTTCAGAAATACTGAATTTAGGATAACACTTTATTTCACCTAGTATTTTTCCAGACAAGTGTATATTCATTGGTTACATATATTGTTTTATATTTTAGACATATTTAAAATATATTAGCTTGTGTTACATTGTTATTTGTGTGTAATTAGTATAGAATCAGTAGTTTAGAGGTATCACCATGACATTAGTAGCACTAACTGTAACAATCTTCATATTAATAGTCAAGTACTATAATAATTTTATTTGAACATCTAAGAATATTATATTTCTCTAGAAAGTGTAAAAAATTTAAATTAATAATATAATATTAAAACATATCAAAGTAGTTCAGGAATATTTAGTTTCATTTTAGTACCATGTATCATAAATATTTTTTTAAATATGTATTGAAATTAGCAATCAACCCTCCCTGCATATATATGAAAACTAATATAATTCTCTCAATAAGTGAAAAAGTATAGAGTAGACTCACTTATACATTAGCTTGGATCATATATAAACATTCAAATTATTGTATTACAACCCTGAGCATGAAATATATATATATATATATATATATATATATATATATATATATATATATATATATATATATATATATATATATATATATATATATATATATATATATGGACTTATTTTTAGTACAAATATAAGGTATTATGAAATCACTATGACTAATAAGAGAGAGAAAAGCTGAGTCTCATCTTTAATTAATCTTCAATTAATAGATGTAAATATAATTTGCAATAGTTCAAATGTAGGTGAAATTTTTGCGGAAGCAACCCAAAATCCCTAGTGACCAATATGTGAATTAATACAACTCCATAAATAAATGAAAAAATACAGATTGCTCCCGCTTGATCTTTAACTTGGACTGCATATAACCATTCAACTTATTGATGTATAGCAATGCAGGGTGTGAATTTACATTTATTAACTGAGGATTTATTCAATATTCAGGAGTTTTTAAATATGATACTATTTTATCCATCTGATTAGTTATAATGTGTTCAGAATAGCTTATAGCTGCCCTGAAATTATGTTAATATATATAACTCATGTTCTGCATTTACCATCTCAATAAATTAAATTCTTGGATAAGATAAGTGTCAAACTAAAGATGGAACCACTCTGTACTTTTTTATTTAATGATGGAGTTGTATTAGTATATATATATATATCTCAATTGGGATTTTCGGTTGCTTCTGCATAAATATAACAATTATTGGAGTTACGCTAAGATATATTTATATACAATAACTAAAAATGTATTTAATATTCAGGGATTGTTAAATACAAAGCTCAACATTAACGTTTAATTAGTAATAATAATTTTAGAATAGCATATAATGCCCTGAAATTATATTAATATATATAAAATCCATGTTCTTTGTTGTAATATGTCAACAAACTGAATGCTTATATGCAATCCAAGATAAAATAAAGGTGGGTCCATTCTGTACTTTATCGTTTATTGTTGGAGTTGTACTCACTTGCATATATCTCTCTCATTAAGGGATTTACTTACTTCAATGTGAATTTCATCTACATTTGAGCAGTTTTGGTTTTATATTTAATTATGTATTATGTAATTTAGTAATCTACAGATTCGGATATTTTAAAACTAAAATCTTTTCAGATTAATAATTTTTATAGCTGATTGATGTTCATTAATGCAAAAATTGAGGACATCCAATTAAAAAACAAAAAAAAATAAACGATAATTTTTTAGAAAAAAAAAAAAGCCAAGCGTTGGTGGCCTTGTGGTTAGCATAGTTAGCAACTGGCCCGGGTTCGTTTCCCGGTCAACGCTTTGACACATGAATATATATATATATATATTTTAAAAAAATGTAAATTTATATTTTTTAATACCTTGGAATTTCTTCTAATGTAATTTTACCTAAATCAACTGCAATTTTACAAATATAATATTTAATAAAATATTAAAAATAATGTTAAATGCATTCTAAAAGTTATTTTTAAACATTTTATTTAGTATTTTTTTAAAATCGTAATTACATTAGAAACAATCAGCATTCTAATTAATTAATAAATGCCATTTTTTTAAATAGTAAAAAAAAAAAAAACATTTCAGACATAAAAAAATAAAAAATTGTATTCTTACTAGACAATATAGTCAAAAATAAATAGGCTTCAGTGTCATGTAATTACTTACTTTTAAATATTATTTTGTGAAACTTTGACAAAAAGTCAGACATATATATATATATTTGTGAAATTATAAAATAGCCTTTAACAATTTTACTGCAATGCAAAAACCTTACCAGCAGCTTTTATTGGAGAAGTAGCAAAATACGAACTGCTACAAAATGTTTGGATTGGTAAATATTTGAGAGAACTTTTTCTTTTTTGCTTTATCTTTTAACTAAATACTCATTTATCAAAAAAAAATATTACATTAGTAACAGGGTTGGTTACAGACAAATCACCTGAAGAAAAAATGTTTTAAAAATGATTGTAAAACATTTTATATGAATTACTTTCAACAGTTTTTTCATCATCGACATGACGCATATGTGAAGAGTAATTTTCTTCTACAAAATTATATAAATATAAATAGCATTATTGTGACTTATTTATTATATATATATGATTGCTACTATTTTATAAACGAGTTTACATCTGTACATACAAAAGGTATTCATTCTTTCTCTTAGCTAAAATAATTAAATATTTTTAAATATATTTAAAACTTCTATTTTATACCTTTTGCTTTCATTGTTATACCACTTAATCTAAGCTTTAGTAGCTAATAAATGCCATGTGATGTTACTTAATTGTTACTAAGGCTTACATTATATGGTACAGTTATGATAAAAACAAAATGTGTAAGCTGAAATCATGTGATAGACATATTCCTATACTTTTATTTCTCACACCCATAGTTTAAACTTATGAATCAAAGCATCCAGAAAAGTTGAATTCATCCTAAAATAAATTTCTACTTGATCCAGTCTACTTCGATTGGATCAGATCACCTCTTCTCATACATTGATATAATTTTATCAGAATGCATCAATTTAATCTATAAATGCTAAATATTTTATATTCATGTTTTGACAACATACTCTGTAGATAAATAGATTAATGAGTTTTATTGTTTGCCATTTTTAGGTCAGATATATACTCTTTAAGTTTAATTAAAACATAATGAGTTTTACTCTTTGCCAATTTTAGATCAGATATATAGTCGTTAAGCATAATTAAAACACAATACATATCTATATATCTAACTATATTCTTATTAAATAAGAAGTTTAATGTATATTTAACTTAGTAACCTTTCCACATTTTATTTTTCACATCATGCTCTAGTGATAGCTTGAATTATAAGTTAACACACATTTTGAATTAAAACATTTATTCTATATTATAGATCAACAAAATTCTACATGATTTATAAAAAGTACAAGTTTACAAAAAAAAAAAAAAAATCCACATATCATATTGGTTGACTACTGCAAAATATTGGTTGACTGAACTTCATTTATAAAATATGAACATATTATTGTTCAGTCATAATAAAACTATAAAATTATGTTCTAAAATTTGCAATTGCATTTGTAATTGTAGAAATATAAAATATCTATAGTGTGGTGTTTCATAAAGCATTATCAATTGTAGCTTTATTTTTGCCATTACTATGAATTTCTTAACTTGCATTTTTAAAAATAAAACATATTTGAAAAAAAAATCTAAGTGTAATCATGCAACTTATTGTAGTTCTTGTCACTGAAAGTGCATTAAGCTAAACAGAAAACTGATGACAAAATAATAACAAATTTCATCTGGCTTTCTAATATATGTATGCAAAATTAATACAAATAAACAACAAAGTGGAAAGAAAATTACACAGATATATTATATAAAATTAAAAGCATGTGAAGCGCTTGAAAGAGAAGCTATAGAGAGTGCAACAAATATTAAATGCTAAGTGCTCACTTTGGAGGCTGCTTGCCTCATATTCATAGCGATAATGCAAAATGCAGAACAGAAAAATAAAGGCGATATGCAAAGTATATGAAAATGATTTAGATAGCCCAACATTTGGAAATGTCAAAGCAGGCATCACATCTATTGATAGAGTTATTGTTGCCATTAATGAAGAACACCTCTCTTCACACGCTTTTAATTTTATATATTATAATATTGAGAGAGAAGTTTAAAATTCCTAAGAGTTTACAGATATATTGTAAAAATAATCATACATATAACTATGAAAAATATATAATTTTTTGCTAATTCCTGTAAAAACAATAAAATAAGAGTTCGCAAGTAATCTTATAATTGTTGTATCAAATAGTCCACAAGTAAGTAGCACTCTATTCTTTTGTAATACTTTAAAATTTTTTGAACTAATCAATAAATATTTTACTTCTAGTTTTTACCATTAAATGAAAGCATAACTGGCAAAATGACACTATAGATAGATGCAGGAGAATAATTAACACAGCAAAAATGATAGCAACACTATCAAGTACTCAGAAACACCATGAATCAGATAAACAATGACTTAGGTGTTCAGTCTTAAAAAAAAAGAAAAGAGTAATCATTTTAATGCTTATTTTTAATTCATATATTTTTATTATTCATTAAAAATGTATATCTTTTACAATATTCATTAAAATTATAAAATTAAACAATGAAAATTTCCTTAAAGCAAATATCAACTTTGTAAATAAATAAAAAGAGTAATCAAGCAAAATAAGTAATCATAATAAAAGATTTTGTTGTACACTTTAGGCTAAAAAAGTATTTTTAACAACAAATTTTTATGAAACATTTTGAATGTATATTCATGTTTTAAATAAAATTAGTAGCATAATTGTATTGATTTTATATAAAATCTTCTCAGCTCTTATTTTGTTTACAATCTGAATATAAAAAAAAGGTTGTGCAAAAAGTAATCGAATAAAGGTAATTAAAATTCGGTCAGATGTTGGCGTTTTTATAAAAATAACAAATATATAAAGAATTTTGGATAGAAGTCCATGGTATGGGATGGAATAATTAACAATAAAAGAAAATGTTCTAAATTATAAGTATAACCATACAATTTAATACAACTATTATTTACCATTTACATCATAAAAACAAGTAATGGAATTGAAAACAAGTTATTTTTTAAAATTATGATGGAGGCATTGCAAATACCACATTACAAATGTAATACTTTTCATTAGCTTCTAGCCACATTTGTAATTTTATTTGTTTTTTAATGAAAATATAGTTTAAGTTTAATTTCTGAATACTCTAATATTTGCAAGATATATATATATGATTTTTTTCATCTATATTAAATATATAATTCAAATCTTTAAATTAGATGTATGTGTTTATAAATCTAATCAATATATATATATAATATCCAAACTTAATCTTGTATATTCTTAAAAATACCTTAGATATTATATATTATTGATTATTTTAAATATAGGGGATTTGAATTCAGACTTTCAAGCCTCTTCACTATCCACACTATCTGATACTATGGATACACATGACCACACACATGTAGAAAAAATAAATAATCACCAATATACATATTTCATGCTAAAACAGCATTCATCATTTGGTCCAGATTACCACACACACACACACACACACACACACACATATATATATATATATATATATATATATATATATATATATATATATATATAATCAGTGCCCAGTTTATATTAAGATAGAAAATCCTTACACTTTAATGGACAGGCTTCATTCTACTCTAACCTCCAACTCTTCATCCATCCATACTATTGAAAATATCATGATAGAACTACCAAATACCATGCTGATGCCAATATCATTGTCATGCCCATGTTGGCCTCATGCCATTCTGATCCCTCATGTATAGAACAGTATCCATTTAAATACATATAAGAAGGATGGGCAGAATGCAGGTTTGATATGTAAGATTTTAAATACCAGGCACTCTTATACATGGAGCCTAATCGTGAACATAGGGGACTTGACCTCAGAATTTCTAACCCTTTCACTATCCACACTATCTCATACTACTACAATTAGAATTGCATATGTTTTGATGATTCGAATTATATAAATAAAATGATTTATGACATAACCTGTTTTACAAGATAAATAATATATAATTATTAACAATTTTTGTTACTAAAACATAAATAACTTCCAAAACAATTTAATTAATATGGAGGTTATTTTTCTCTGCTAAAAACTCAGAAACCTTATAACTACTCAGAAAGTCAAAGAAGCAATATTTTGTAAATACTATTTCTCTTCATCTAGAATCAAACTAAGTCTTCTTAGTAAACAAAAAGTATTTATTAATTAAGTAGATCTAAGCTTGCATCAATTAATATATAAATATTGTTTTTACAATAGGTTGTACAGAGTAATTTTATTTTAAAATTGAAATATCAAATAGGATTAAATTAAATATATATATGTAAATTATTTAAGGTTTGTTTTTTATTTGACCCTTATACTTACTATTGATTCAAGGGAGATGGGGAAAAGTGTAAATATTAATCTGGATTTCAGTAATTAGAACATGAAACTTATTTCATTAATGATTTTAAAAAAATGTTTACAAAATTAATTAAAAAGAATATTTTTTTAAAAAAATTAGCAGGAAAAAAAGAGCAAATATATAACACGATCTTATAATATTTTTTTATAAATAATCGTTAAGACTAGGTCATTATATTAGTGAAAAAATTGTTTAGCATTAAATGTCAAATTTTTTTGCGGCAACGTAATTGAGCTCTTGAGAAATACTGTCTTTTTTAAGTAATGATTTTTATAGGAAAAATAAATCTCACAAAGGTTAATAAAAAATAAAACGCAACTTTAATATCTATAATTAACGGCTTTTTGTAACTTTATATTTGCTATAATTTTTATAAGCTTTCTTTATATATATATGTCAAATGCGTTGACCGGGATGCGAACCTGCACCAGCTGCTTGGAAGGCAACTATGCTAACCACTAGGCCGCCAACGCTTTTTTTTTTATCCGCTGTTTTCCACAAAATTATTTATCAAAAATGTTCCGAAAATTATTGAGTCATAATTATAAAAATCTTGGCGATATACTTGGATGTAATTGGATGTAATCACATGCATATTTCATTAAAACATACTGTGGTATTATCAATTTGTTCATTTTCCTCGACATTTCAACAACTGGTGATCCACTGCAGGATGATGGTGTCTCTATAATTGAATTCAGTTTCTCTAATTCAAATATCTTATCCATATTACAGCAATAAACTTTATTACCCATTCATCTCACATATTGTCTCTTTCTAGGTCTTTTAAATGTTTTGGGAATGATTTTAAAATTTCACTTGTCCATAAATTATCTTTGTTCTAGCAATATGTTTAACCAAATCCGTTTGTGTCTTCAAATGTTTTCAATGAGATCATTAATACCCATTTTTTCTATCACCCATGTAACTTGTTTATGATATATTTATATAACTCTTAAGTTAAATAAATTAATACTTTTGATTTCAATGATTCTTGCATTTTAATTTTCCATTGATTTCAGCAATTTCAGTCATTTATGGATAGAAATGTATTACTTGCAGGTTTCTTGATGGTTCTGCAGTGTCACCTAGGGGTTTTCCAATGTAACAAAAAAGTACATGTTATGCACTTTAAGATCAGTTGAAGTGAATTATTTTGTCTTTTGGTCAATTTGCACCCTTGTGAATTTTTCGTAAGTATTATACGTTAAAATGCATGTAAAATGTATTGTATATTTTATTATAATACATTTCCCCCAAAGATTTTGTGCTAAAAGGCATGAAATTCAAAATTCCCACTGTTACTCCAGACATAAACCCGCCCTGACATGCTCAGCCATTGTCTGTTGCCAAGGCTGTAAAAGGTTCAGCATTTTATGACATCGTAGTTTCCAATGACACAAAAACGTGTTTATTTGCAAATTTATTATGGTTTTACATATTTTTTAAAAATAATTTGCACTATATTTATTAGATATCAAGAAATATAAATTATTACTAACTTATTTTGACTTATAATACTTTATTTTCAAAAATATAATGTTATATTAGCAGCTAACATAAATATTGCTGACACAAATTACAAAACTCCAACTTTGATGTAAACAATTTACTTTATATTTACAAGTAAGAAAACATCACAATTTTGCAATAAATATTCAAGAAATGTAAACTTTTAAAGCATAATTCATTAGATATAAGAGAAATAAATAATTATTCATTTCAATGTTTAAAAATAATAGGAATTAAAAAATATTTTGTTGAATTTATAAATTGAAAATAATATTTCTAGAAATGATGTGTAAAGTTTTAGTTTTGATTGCAATCTATTTTTTTTAATATTTACAGAAACAAATTGTGAACATTCAAAATTTATTTCAGTAGTAAACAAAAATATCTATCAAATGAAATCAAATTTATTATTTTCTGAAAAGTAATAATCATTTTATCATATATTTTATATTGATGAATGAGACAAAAAATGTCAGAAAATGCTAAAATGTGAGAGACATTATGCTGCATTTTGGAATGGTTAAAACAGGCAAACCACAAACCAGAAACTAGTCTGGGGATATTAGATGAGTAGGCACTAGATGTGGATTTTTTGCACAAACCTTCTGAGATCCATTTATTACTCTGACTTGGGGTGGCAATACTGTATGGAGAGTTTTGCCTGTTTTTTAATTTCATCTGCATATTCTTGCAACTTTTGCATAAACCCTGTATAATTATTTGTAAAAACCACATCATCATCTGAAAAATCTGAATAATTTAAATAATCCCCATTTGTTTTTACTCTTTTAGCTTTCTAATTTAACCATTGTGCTGCACAAATTCTGTTTAGCCAAGTGAGTTAAAACTTTAAACTTTTGATCAATTACAGAATCAGCAGTAAAAACATATTCATCTTTTAATATTATATTCATTTTACTTTTGTTTGTAAAAAGTATATTAATAATTTGTCAGATTATGAAAGTGAACAAAAGTTTTTTTTCCAAAAATAAATTTATATTTATAATTATAAAAAAATATTTGATAGTGGAAGACCTAAAATGAAGTTTGTAACAAATTATAAAATGCTGAAAACATCATTGATTTCTTTCTCAATTTATGTTAGTGTAAAAATAAAGAATTTTCTACTAAAATCTTACTATTTTTTGCTAAAATCTTATTATTTTTGTAAAATAATTATATTTTAGCATTATTTATAAAAATACATTATCATATGTAAAAAAAACTTAAAAACACTCTAATACATCTATTTTGTTTTCAAAACCAAAACAAAGAAGTTGGAGCAGTGCAAATTGTTGACAGGCATACTTCCATTGTTTGTGATGAGAACTAACCAATCAGCATCTAGGAAGACCTGCCTTCTCTCTTTATTGTAGGTTTGAATGCCTATATTATTGACTTTTTACTTGTAAAATAATTCAAGAGAGGTCAGCATCTTACAGAACTTTTTAAGCTTTAAAATGAGCCTAAATATGCTACAGTAAGATAAAAACTGCTGAATTTAGAGTGAGTTAAGCCATGTATGAGTTAACTTGAGACAGACTGGAAACTGGTTAGCACTTTACAATGCAATTTTAACATGTGATTTATTTCTTTTTGATTACACTTTCAAGTACCCTGAAATCAGCATCAGAGCTCTTTTAGACTTTATTATAGCTACACCTGATGATGACTGCAAGGCAGTTGAAACTGTAAGAAAGAAGAGATAAATCACATGTTAAAATTGCATTGTAAAGTGTTTGTTGAGGAGTATATGTTATATTATTATTATTATTATTATTATTATTATTATTATTATTATTATTATTATTATTATTATTATTATTATTATTATTATTATTATTATTATTATTATTATTATTATTATGTTTCAAAGGATAAGTTTATTGGAATTCTAAAAGGTTATACAAGATACATTTGACAAAATAGTTCTTATATATAAATTGGTTCACAAAAATACATATGTACAATGATTTGATCAGTGATTGTATGCATTATCAAACTAGAAGTATTTAAGAAAAAAAAACAGTTCAACAAAGTCAATGATGATCACTCAATCATACAATTATATACAATTAGATATACTTCAATTAAACTAAAGCAGAAATGCATCTAATTTGTGTCAGTTGACTTCAGAACTGGCTTTATTATTATTATTATTATTATTATTATTATTATTATTATTATTATTATTATTATTATTATTATTATTATTATTATTATTATTATTATTATTATTATTATTATTATTATTATTATTATTATTATTATTATTATTATTATTATTATTATTATTATTATTATTATTATTATTATTATTATTATTATTATTATTATTATTATTATTATTATTATTATTATTATTATTATTATTATTATTATTATTATTATTATTATTATTATTAATCAATGCAAATAAGGAAAGGAAGTGAAAAGAAATGTTAATACTTAAAAAAAAAGAACATAACCTGTAAGCCTTGTTTAGAAAAATTGGAAAAAAACAACAATGCTGTAATCCTTTATTTAAATTACATTTGTAGTCATGTATTGAAATATTTTGTTAAATTTGTTTTTAAATTTGTAAATTTTCATAGTTTTAAAATAATCATTTTTAAAATTAAAAACTGAAAAAAGGTTGTATAAGCCAATAGCAGTAAAGTCAACGAGTTTTAGTATATTATTTCGAAATAAATTTGGGAATACTTAAAATCTGGTTTTTATTATTATTTTTACACCATTATTGTGTAATAATCACCAAAAATCTTAAGTATATTATTTGACTGTTATTTTATGTATACAAATAAAATGTCCATTAATTAAAAAAAATGTTGTAATAACAATAAAAATAATAAATATAACACATTGAAGAATGATAAGTAATTAACCGGAATTACTTCTGTAGATTGAAAGACTGTATACCATAGTTAATCACTGTTATATTTATTATATTTATTGTTATATTTTAATGTTGCAGTGATTAATCAGTTGGTATTAATAAGTACCAGTTACAAATAAGTAAAATAGTCAAAGTATTTAAAATTAAGAAATTTTTTACATGAACCAGTAGTTATTCATTTCTCGACTGTCAACAGTCAATGTAATAAATTTTAATAACATTATGTTCGTGACTGTCAATGGTAAATTGAATACATTTCAATACCATTATGTTAATGGTTGTCAACAGTAAATGTAATACATTTTGATACATTAGGTTGTATTCCAAAGGAAATGAGTCACACCATTGCTGTGTTTTGGCTAGCCATTCACTTAGTGTTGGTTACTACATTATTGGAAGATATTGTTTTTTATTTATGCCTATCACTAGTATGGCTGACATATTGTTTTTACATTTTCATTAATCTTACATTACCTGTAAGTGTAATGGAGGTTTTAGACATAATAAAGAAACAATTTAATGATCAAATAAATAATTTGAAATTGAAAAAGAAACCCAAAACCATCAGTTATTTACACTGGAAAAGTATTATTCATTTTTGCTAAAAGTTAAAAAAAACAAAGTCAATTTTCCAGTCAAATCACCTACATAATATCAATGTTTATCAATGATGTGATAATGTAAAAATTGGAAGGGTTTGAATAATTCACTATCCCTGTAAAAAATGAAAATGAATCAATTATATATTTTACATTTTTTTAGAAGAGAATTTTGAATGAATTCATGACATCTGTATTGCATTTGGTCATGCCAGGAAAAACAGGAAGATGAAAGAGCTTAAGTAAAAGTATAAAAACGTTACAGTACAAAATGTTGGAATGTATTTAAAACTTAATAAAAATGTAAAACTTTTACCTAAAGTTTTTCTATTTATTCTATATTTCTTATGTATATAATTTTATCACAATTTGATAAATAATATAACAATAAATAATAAAAAATCACTAAATATTAAGAATAATAAATAACAAATAATATTATACAATATATAGAATTTTACATTTATCAGACTCCTATTGGTAATTATTAATAATTACCTGGTCAATGTGATCTATATGTATTATTTATCACTTTGAACAAAGAATCCTGATAATTATTGATAATTATCTGGGAAATGTGATTTTTATGTAAATTTTATCATTTTGACGAAAACACATGATAATTATTAATAGTAACCAGATTTATGTGAGAAAATATATTTTTAATATAATATTAACATTAAAACTATTGATTCTTATCATTCCATCTTATGAAAATGATAGTTAATTTATTACTGGAGATACTGTATTAAGATAATTTGAGATATTCTAAAAGTTAAAAACCAATTTTAATATTTTAAAACTAAAATTAATAGATTTATCAGAGAGTGAAATCAATTTGTTCACATTTTGAATGCAAATTTTAATTACTATTGATTTTATTTGTTTTATAAAAGTCACTACCCTCTGGGAATTTCTTTGTAATAAAATGAATTATTGTTATTATTATAAACTCATGTTTTCAATATTTGCAAAGCTTTAATATGAATTTACATATATTTTTTGTTCTAAACATATATTACTATTCATTCAAGTTCAATGTATTAAATTATGAAATGAAATAATGGATGAGTACTAAAATCAACAATTGAAAGCTGACAAAAATTCTTTCCAGAGGAAAAATTAAACTTATGTCAGTGCTGGACAGTTAAACAATGTCATAAAATAATGACATTGATAGCCCTGTCATAATACAATAGTTATAATTGTCAGGGCAGAGCTTAATTATATTGTTTAGAAAAAAAAGTTACTTTTCTTGCCATCTATCAAATTTTTTCAAACTAAAATTTTACATTGTAATGTATATAGGAAAATATGCATATTACAATATAATGGTTGTGGAAATTCTCACTATGAGACAAATTAGTAAAAAAACAAACCAATTTGTCCTGAAACACCTTTAATTACCCAACCTGTATTCTGACAGATTTTTTTGTTCTCCCTAGATTTAAGCTTTCAAATTTCACTTTAATATTGAACCATTATTATGTATCAGAATATAATAAATTTGATCTCATTTTATAGATATTTTTATTTAGAAATTAAATATTTTATTTAAAAAATCACATTTGATTTTCAGAATTATTTTAAATAATAGATTTTAATCAAAACAAAGTGTTGTCATACCATCAAATTTCAGGTAAAGCACATTCAATTTGCAAAATGAATTAAATCTTATTTGTTTGATGTTTGTTTTAAAAATCTGAATGAATTATTTTTAACATCTAATAAATCTATCAATTTATGCTTAAAAAGTTTATTTTTTTCATAATTTTTACAATATCAGTAAATGTTATAATAGACTATTTAGTAACAACATTTCTAGACAATTATATTTTCCACAATTTTAATTCCTCTGATAACAAAACACAGAAAATATAATTTTATGTTTACAATTAAAACATTTTTATAAAAAATAAGCATGTAATAATATATTTTTGATTTCTAATAATTACTATACAATTATGATACAACAATAATTATAAACTTTCCAAAAAATCATGTTTTTAGACCATCATAATATTTTTTGAAGTAATCTCACAAAGTTCAAGATTGCCAACTATACAATGATTAACTATCAGCATGTGGTTTTGGAAACTTTGAAATTCCTGTTTATTTCATTATCCTGATGTCTTTTGAATTTTTGTTTAAATTAAAATATTGGAAAAAAATATACATGAATTTTAAAGCTGTAAAAAAACATCAAGAATTGTTAGCTGAGAGGTCATTGTAGCCACCTTGCAAACAAGTAGTTGATTGCAGATGGTTGTGGGTTTGCCTTCTGGCTGATGCTATGACATATGAAAAAAAATGTTATCAAAATTTCTCAGTAGAGAATGAAAAACACAAATTTAATTTCTAGATTTGTCAGATATGGGTCTGTCACTTGAATAAATGGGTTGGTTAAAAACTGATTTGTAAATAAGAAAAAAAATCATAATTGTTAGTAATGATGTTAGTGTAAACAATCAGAAATTGAGTGAATTCATTTTTAAGTTTTCTATGTGAATAAGCAGAGGGTAGTTTATAATAAATATATGAAATTCTGCATTAAAATCTGATATTTGCTTTATAATTATTAAAATATTTGAAAATATTCTATAATGTCAATTTTGACTAGTGATATGGTAGCATTGAATTTCATGTGGATCTTTGTCAAGAAGGAAAGAATATCCTTAAATTAAATCTTTCCTTCAAGAAAAGTAGAATAGAATATTTAATTTTTTGACTGTTCATAATATACTGATTTTGTCAGATTTCTTTTTCAAGAAAAAAATCAATACAAACATTTCAGTTAAATTTGTAATATGTAAAATTATATACCTTAATATGAGTGACAGTAATGGTAAAATACTCATCTAATTCAGTGAAATTAATACACTTCTTCTGAGGAAAACACTTCAATAACTTTCAAAAAATATATGAATTATTAAGTTTGAATATATTTTAATTATCCAAAATGTTTATAATCTATATACTAGATACTTAATAAGATCAAAAAATAAGTTAGCTTTAAATTGTTTTATTATCAAAATTTAAAATTCTGTTTCAAATGATAACTTTTAAAAGCTACTCTTTTAGATAAATTATATAGGCTTTAATATTTAAATAACTCCATTAGAATAAATGAAATGAGAAAAGAAAGTAATATTATTATATTTATTTTATATTTAATATTAATTTATATTAAATATAAAATAAATACAACAATACTGTTTTATTCATGTTTTGGTTTTTTTTAAAGATGGAAACAATTGTTAATACAATATTAAAAACAAAGTTCAGTATTTGAATAATAAGAGACTATTCCAATGTAAAAATAAAAATGTTTTAGTATATGAATTTTTTTTTACAGTACAAATTTTTTTTATACCAGCACTCCAATATTTAATATATACGGGGTTTGAACTCAGACTTTCACACAACCCTCAATTATCCATACTATATCATACTTCTGACACACTTGATCACACACATGTTGAAAGTTTTAGAGAAAAGTTATAAAAGATCACTTTATTTAAATATTTAGAAAATTAAGTGAGTTTAAAGATAAGAAAGTAAGAAATCAGAAGTAAAGTTGCAATGTTTTGTAATATTTTTAATAAATGCATAGATTGGATTTAATTTTTGAAAACGTTAGTGAAAATATATTTATTTTGTCTTTATGTTATGAAAATCGTATGTGGGTTACCATAATGATAGAGACATGGATACATAAACTATAACTTCTAGACAGAAATTCATCTGTCTGTTTTTGACTTTGAAATTTGTTTGATTTTTAGAACAACTAGTCTATACACAAAACTAAAAGTTTCAAGATTTATTTTTAGCTAGTCGCAAAAACATTAGAATTCAATTAATTGAATTTTTAATATTATTCTCAGTAGCTACTAATGATAATTGTAATGTTATATAGTCTCCTAAACAATTAAATGAAACGTGATTTATACATATTAAAAATGTAGGATGTGGACACTTAAAAAATAATTGTTTTAAAATCTAAATTGTCAAAAAAAAGGATAAAAATTATTTTTCTAATGAAAAAAGCATGTCTGTATAATGTGCATATAAATGACAAAACGATTTTTAAGCAACTAGTCAGGACAAATATCTTTTCAAAATTTATCTTCATAGAAGATAAATGAAACATCTCAGGATAGTAAAATGTCATTACCGATTTAGTAAATATTCTGCCTCATTTTGGTCATGAGAGAATCTTAAAACCATTGCTGACCTAACCAAGTGATAAATAATCTTAAATAATAATCCTAAACTTAATAATCCAGTCTAAATAAAATATCTCAATTTTTATTGAAAAAGAAAGACAAAAATTTCATAGAAGTAACTACAACTTTTCCAATAGTTCTGTCCCAAAACAGATATTAACCTCTTTTTTGCTGATTATTTTATTGGCTGAATGAGGTAAAAGTGTAAACTTTTAATTGGTCAATTCACAAACTCAAGCATCAAAATATATTCATCTTTTAATATTATATTCACTTTAGTTTTGTTTGTAAAAAGTATATTAATAATTTGTTAGGTTATGAAAGTGAATGAAAGTTTTTTCAAAAATAAGTTTTTATTTATAATTATAAAAATATTCGATAGCAGAAAATCTAAAATGAACATTACACACCAACTAAAAGTTTTGCTGACGTCAGTGATTTCTTTCCCAATTTTACATTGCGGATAAGTAAATAATGTTTGCTAAAGTCTTAACTATTTTTCTAAAATAATTTTATTTTTAGCATATTTTATCAAAATAATTTATAATTTGTCAAAAAATACTTTTAAAATGGTCTAAAACATTTGTTTATCATTTTCAAAATGAAACAAAATAAATTGTAGCAGTAAAAGTTATTGACAACCATTTTCTTTGTTGTCGAATTTTAACAGCCAATCAGATTCAAGAAAGGATAGCCTTTTTCCCTTGTTAGACCTTCAACATCAGTTTTATTGATTTTTTACTTGTAAAATAATTCAATAGAGGGCATCATCTTATGGAACTTTTTTTAACCTTTAAAAATAATTCAAAATCTTAATGGTAGTATTAAAAATGCCCGATTTAGAGCAACTGGAAGCCAACGTCAAACCGTCATGTTTTTAGCTGTAACTAGCAAAAAGTTGGTTAAACTAACATATATACAAAATAATTGTAAAATGTGCAGCAACATAAATGACTAAACTAGGATAAAGCTTAATAAAAAATTAACACAAATACCACCCATACATGATTAAACTAATTATTAAATTAACCTAAGAAAAACCAAAACAAGTGTTTATACTGTCAGAATACAATTTTGGGTATTTCATCAAAAATATTTTGATATACAAAATTTATTTTATGCTATTCATCAGAAATAGTGATCATGTGATATGTATCTGTAATTCCCAAGTATTAAACTCAAAACATTATACATATTTTATTAAATACAAAACAGAAAAAAATTAAAATATATTTGCATGACAACAAACATAAATAATGAGGGTGGAAAAATCAAAAAATAATAGTTTAGCAAATAATACTTGATTAATAAAATAAAAAATAAATTACTGTCATCTGCTAATAAACATAAGTCACACAAAAATATTAAAATTAATTTTACAACTAATAAGTAGAACAATAAATAATGATTACACACAACTAAATAAAATAAAATTTTCAAAAATAATAATTTAGCAAATATTAATATTTCATCACAACAAAAAAAAAACAAATTACTAGCATATACTAAAAAATGTAAAAGGCACATAATAAATATTAAAATTAATAAATAAAACTATAATAACATATTACATACGATTCAAATATATATTACCTGAGAGCAGGAAAAGTTATGCCCACTGCTAAACATGATGAGAAAAGCAAAACAATTCACCTCATTGACATTGTACTGGTCAGAATTGTATGTTCATCTAACAACAATTAGGATCTAAGCAAAACTACCTAGAGTTCAATCATATACGAGATACACAGGTCAGGGATACTCATGAACTCTTCCCTATTGCCCACCTCCCAAATCTATCACATTACAAACAACATTTCTGATGATAGCAACCTACTTTCCAATTATCTCCGGCCCAGAGGGTTCAGCAGAGACACAAGAGATTTAAGCTTAACTAAATGATAATGCATAGTAATAAGAGATGGGTACACTTGAACCAATAAAATCTCCAAATGATAGATTATTAAATGTAAATTTATTTAACATGAAATTAATATTAGAAATCGATTTATATGTGAACAGCTAGATATAGAGATTTACAATGACTTAGAACCTTGATTATACAAAGAATACCTGATCTAGGTTTCACTTATGGTCACCTATGCATTCCATACTAACCTTAATAGCATAATGGGGTTTGATGGATATGCATTACTAAACATACATGGTAAGAAATTTATTATATGAACAGATGCAGCTTAATATGCTAATATGATTTAACGGGTTTCTATTATTCACGCTATGACGTTCTTCAATCATGAAAATTATAACGGATTGCAATGGCCATACCTGGCTATTAGATCGAGTAATGACATGATTTCGAATTACATAGAATATAACAAAATTCAATAGTTGTGAGTGGGCTTTTATTCTAACCATCACATTTTAAATAATAAATGATCTAATGAGCTTGGATTACATCTGGACTTTATTAAGAGTTACATTAACCATAAATCAGTTATTTTGGGACATTACGAGATGATTCATCATTTATTATTTACGAAGAGAATGAGGAAAAACATAATTATTTTAACATGGTCATATGACTTGGCATTCATAGTTTTATTAATAATCAATGATTAACGGGTTTAATAGTAGTTAACGAAGGGTGGATAGCGCTAATAAGTGATAACGTATATAAAAAGGCAAATTTAATCTATTTTACAATGAGAACTTTGGGAAGGCTTAGGAGAATCACATCATTATGGTTTACAGACATTTAAAATATATATCAGGAGTATGAATGATAATGTGCGGACCGAATGATAATGCTTGAGAGTACGAGAAGCTTCATCAACTTGACAATGAAGAATATAGGCTTATCCGAACTTGTGATGTATAGCATCCGTAGTGGTTGGCAAGATACCATGGTTCCAATTTGTCGAATGTTAATCCATAGCAGCACTTACCGAACCAACACAATCTGTGGGAGTCGGGACCTCCACACTCCACCGAGAATTGTGCTATGTGGATTCCAAGAATGAGAGAGAGTGTGATAAAGCAATTTTTGATTTGTGAATGTTATCATTGGGACATGTGGCAAAGGCTTTCAGATTTGTCTTAACCCTGATTTATATGGCCTTAAATGGTAATCAAGCCTAGCGTAATGAAATAATTATATCCAAGCGATCCCAAAAAGGGGGCATATAATTTACTTAAAGAACTTATTTGATATATTAATAATAGAATATATAAAACAAAAATTAAGAATCCCTTCATTAAACGCATATTAATCCGCCCGAGAAATAAGTTACTTAAATCATCGTTAGATGGCAGGCTACTTATCAAATGAATCATCATTTAGAAATATATCTGAATTAAATTTATTTATTACTCAATTTCTATAATACTAATCAATAGCATGAAATAATAGTACATAATATATTTAAATCTTGTTGAATGGCATAATATTAATTAATAAAACACAATTTAGGAGTACTTCTCAATCGGGCAAATTTTATAGCATGGTAAGAAAACTTACGTTTACGGTTAAATATTCCTTAATTGCGGAATAGCAAAAATACAATAGAATTGATTCGCCAGATTGAGTTATTAGCATATTAAATTTGGTATGATTTGCACAATATTAAGTAACGAAAAATTGCTTCATTTAAAATAAAAATACAATAAGAGTGAAAACCTAGTATTCAAGTTTAGAGAGTAAAATACAATTTAAATATAAAAGCAATAAGAAATCAAAAAGAGGTCATTATTTAAGCATTTAATAGGTGTAGCATTACCGATGGAAAAACAAGCAATTACATTTTTACATTACAAAGAGTACAAAACTAGAAATGTTTAATAAGACATACATTAGGTGGTTGGAATTAATCTTATCAAAGGTTGAAATTTACGTTTTATAGTTAAAAGGATTATTAAGACAAAAGCATTAGAGTTCAGTTTTGCGGCAGGGAATTACTTTTCTTTCCAATGACTTTACAGCCGTGTGCACATGTGTTGGTTCCATGTTTGACGAAATCTAGTTAATTTAGCAGTATTTTGATGAAATTATTATTTCAGTCCGTTCTTTATGTAGCATACAGTTCATTCTGGCAGTATTTTGGATACGATGGCTCACGAGTATTTTGGCATTGGTTAGATCTTGGAAGGACCAGGGGAAGCAAATCTAAATACTACTCACTCGTCATTTTGCAGTTCTGAGTGACGTAACTTCCCCCAGCAACAGAGTTAGAAATTAACATGTAGAGTTCCTTTAGTTAGGAAATGCGGTGGTATTTATACTCGTTTGTTACTGCCTTTCTGTAATCCCCAGATGAGTTAACGGTTACAATGATACAGCAAATTTTTAAATACAAACGAGATCAAGTTCAAGAGTGATGGTCTTAATCTATTTTAGGATGAAAACAGACCTGCAGAATAAATGTTAAGTAACATGAAGTTTAAATAAATCTGTATCAGAATGAAAACAGATTCCTTCGGAATTTAAAATACGGTAAGTCTTTTTATTTAATACACTCGCATTACACTCTCGAACTTTCTCTCTATTAGAATATATATGAATAAAAATATACATAGTATAACGCTTTTAATTATTAAGTTTTATCTGTTACACACACATACGCATGATTGTTTACCGTAATAGAAATATATAATTTATATGCATATTAACTTTAGATGAGTAGAAGTTTACAGAGACATAAACAATCATGTGCATTGGTATACCTTCACTCCCTAGTGGTTTATAATTAAATGATTGGGTTTGAACCCATGTTTGCAGGTCTCAAACATCACTAGAAAGTGAAGCCAAATGTGTGCAACAGATTTGAGTGCTTCAACATCAGTTGGGAATACAAAGAAAAAGTTTTGGCTAACCTCTTTATGTTAAATTGGTAAAATAAAAAAGAGGAGGTGAGGGTGGAAGAATGTCATTTATCTTTAAATAGCTGCCACACACACACATGCATTTAACTATTGGCTATTTATATCATTCTATCTAGCTACAAGACTATCTATCAATCTATCATTGACTTGTTTCTCTGTTTATCTATCTATATAAATCTATCTTATTGTTCTATCAATCTATCTATCCATCTATCTATCTATCTATCTATCTATCTATCTACCCATCCTTCCATCCATCTATCTATTATCTATCTTCCTATCCGACTATCTATCTATCTATCTATCTATCTATCTATCTATCTATCTATCTATCTATCTATCTATCTATCTATCTATCTGTTTATCTATATACCTATCTAACTTTTACCTGTCTCTGTCTGTTTATCTACATACCTATCTATGAATGTGTTTATTTATTGGCTTTCTGTTTATCTATCTATCAATCTAGATCCCTAACTCTCTCATACTTTTCTATCTTCTTATATATATATATATATATATATATACTTGCCTCTGTATATGTTTCTCGATATATATACTGATCTGATTTTTTATCTATTTATACATCCAACCATACATTTAATTATCTAGATATTCACTCATCCATTATCTATCTATCTATCTATCTATCTATCTATCTATCTATCTATCTATCTATCTATCTATCTATCTATCTACCTAGCCATTCAATCATCTATGATCTATTTATCTGTCTATTTACCTAAACTCCTATCTTTTAGTCTATCTGTCTATTTACTTGTGTTACTATTGGTTTTTTAATCTATTTACCCACTCATTCATTAATCTATCTTTTCAACTATCTATTTACCTCCCCTATTTATGTATCTCACTATTTTTAACTTTTTATCTGTTTTTCTATCAATTATTCATCAATTAATTTATTATTTTCTCTCTCCATTTGCTTATCTATTCAATTATTTACTTTCTCACTACTTTCTTATTTCTTACCTATTTATTTTCTATCTGTTTGTTTATTTACCATCTTACATACCTATCTATTCATTTATCTTTTACCTAACTATCTGTTTATCTTTCTATCTAGCAGTCTCTCTATAGGTTTACTTGTATATTTGTCAATCTATCTAATATATAGTTTATCAAAATATTTTCAATAAATGTCAAATTGCATTCTGCCATATAAACACATTTGTTTTAGTCTTTCTTATATTAGTTTAATAATTAGTCCAATCATACATTTGATATTTTATTTATTTTAATTTTTGTGATGTTTTTATCTTGATGTAATAATTTATTTTGTCATGCATTTGAAGTAACTTTTTATGTTACTTAGTAAAAGTAATTGGAACAGTTATTGCTCATTTCTTCCAAATTTAGGTTTTTTTTTTTTTTTTTTGGATGACGGAAATTGAAATTTTTTTTGTAGACTGGACAAAATGTCTGAAATATTTTATTATTAATTATTAGGGTATTATCTAAGATCACTTTCCACAAAGTAGTATCAGTAATGGTTTAGGCTCAATTTGGAATTCAAAATAATGTATCAAATTTCAGATAGAAATGATCCTAAAATTTTTTGTTAGTCACTCATTAGATTAGAGATTATTGTTACATTTTTATTTACCACTGTCAAACTCCCTCCACTCACAACTCCAGCACCATCCATTTAAGATAAATACAGTAATGACAATTACTAATCATTATCAAAATTAGAGATTATCTAATGATAAATAATATTTCTGTAGTGTAATTTTGAGAGTGGTGTAATGAAAATCACGCTATAGAAATATTCATTTTAGAAATGATCCTCTTAGTTGAAAAAAATAAGATAAGTTATCTGAAGTAATTTTTAAATTTACCCACATTCATATTTCAGAATCAACAGGAAAGTTTCCTAAGAAAAATTTATAAAGTTATATGTGACATTGCATTTTATATACCACCTACATTAAATAAATTAATAAATAACTGTAAAGATAAAACCTTATTTACAAAATAAAAAATATATCATTTATAAATGGATGTGTAGTTGTGGTTGTGGATGTATAGGTGAATTGAGATGCACATTGGAGAAAAAAACAAAAGGGTACTTGTTGTTATTAAAAGGGGTTCAAAATATAAAACAAAATTCTAAAGATAATTTATCAGTTTCCATTTTTATGACCATAATAAATCATGTATATATGGTTTTGATTTCAATTATAATAATGTAAAAATATTGCAAGTTGAAAGAAATAATAATTAAAGAAAAATCAAGGAAGCTATGTTAATATATAAATACAAGCAAGACTTTATCAATAGACAAGCAACAAATGTTAAGATCACGGAATTATGAGGAAGTTGACCGTTCAAAGTATTAGTTGAAAAAGACTGCAAGCATAGTTGAAAGTGCTTCAAAGTGATGTTTATATTTTTTGTTCTCTTTAGCAAATTTTAATTACTGTATTTTCTAATATTTATTTATAAGTTTACTTATATTATTTTGAAGAATTACAGACATCAATTTGTAGTATTATATATATATATATATATATATATATATATATATATATATACTACAAATATATATATATATATATATATACTACAAATATATATATATATATATATATATATATATAATCAACCATTATCAATCCACTGCAGGATGAAGGTCTCTCCAAGTTTAATCCATCTTCTCCGATCTTTAGATTCTCTTTTCCACAACACCCCTGCACATTTTCTTATTTCATCCATCCATCTCACATGTGGTCTCTCTGGGTCTTTTACAATCTCTTGGAATCCAGTTTAAAATTTCAATTGTCCATCTATTATCATTTCTTCTAGCAATATGTCCAGCCCAACTCCATTTCAATCTTTTAATTTTTTCAATAAGGTCAGTAACACCTGTTTGTTGTCTTACCCATACATTGCGTTTTCGATCTCTTCTTGTTAATCCCAACATCCATCTCTCCATACTCCTTTGAGTGGTCTTAAGTCTCTGTATTGCTCTTCCATTAAGTGTCCAAGTCTCAGATCCATAAGTAAGAACTGGTAAAACACATTTGTTAAAAACGATTCTTTTCAAACACATAGGCATATTTCCATTTAGTATCAAGTTATTTCTACCAAAAGCACTCCAACCAAGTTTAATTCTATGATTAATTTCCTTCATTATGTTTCCATCTGTATTAATAATCTGCCCTAGGTATTTGTAACTGTTAACTTCTTCTAATTCTTCGTAATCAGTCTTTATTTTCATATTTTGAGCAAATCGATTAAACATTACTTTAGTCTTTTTAACATTTATCTTTAGTCCTACTTTTCTACTTTCATCTGCTAACTCCTGCAACATTTTCTGCAGCTGTGAAGCATTATTTGCAAAAACAACTACATCATCTGCAAAATCTAAATGACTTAAATACTCTCCATTTACTTTCATTCCTTTAGTTTCCCATTTTAATTCACAAAATACTTCTTGCAGCACTGCTGTAAAAAGTTTTGGAGATATGGAGTCACCTTGCCTTACACCTTTCTCAATGTTGATTTTTCTGGTATCATTATGTAATCTAATTGTTGCTGCTGCATTTTTATAAATATTCTTTAAAATATGACAATATCCTGGATCTATACCTTGATGATCCAATGCTTTAATCACTGAAGAGATGTGTATAGAATCGAATACCTTTTCATAATCTACAAATCTAAAACATAATGACAACTCATATTCATTTGTCCTTTCTATGACTTCTCTCAATACCTGGATATGATCTATTGTACTAAAACCACTTTTAAATCCAGCTTGTTCTCTTGGTTGGTGGAAATCCAAAGTTCTCTGTAGATGAGTTGTAATTATCTTGGTAAAAATTTTATCTAAAACTGATAAAAGGCTGATAGGTCTGTAATTTCTAATATCTTCTTTATCACCTTTT
Organism: Epiperipatus broadwayi; assembly: GCA_028023455.1. Lineage (NCBI taxonomy): Eukaryota > Metazoa > Onychophora > Udeonychophora > Euonychophora > Peripatidae > Epiperipatus > Epiperipatus broadwayi. The sequence goes on along the minus strand of JAQFVV010000036.1, from coordinate 915,179 downwards.
TTAAATATTAATATTATTACTGCATTCTTCCAATCTTCCATACATCTTTATCATTTAGACATTTGGTATATAACTTTGCTAAAATTGTTTCTATTTCTTCACCTGCTTCTTTTAATATATCAATTATAATTCCATCATTTCCTGGAGACTTTTCTTTCTTCATACATTTAATTGCATGTCTCACTTCTTCATTTAAAATTCTGGGCAATTCAGAAGATGTAATAGATATAGGAGGTACTTGTTCTTTATTACTATATAATTCTTGATAAAAATCTTCTACCAATTTCATGATGTCATCTCTCTTTTTAGTAATAATTCCATCTTTTTTTCTTATTGCAGATATAAATTTCCTACCAATACCAAAATGTTGTTTAACATTCTTGAGAGTTTTATTTCCTTCTACAGCTTTCCTTGCTATTTCACAGTTATACTTTCTTATGTCATTTTCAACTTTTTTCCGTACCATTTTACAAAACTTGAGATATTCAATTCTTTTTAATACATCATTTTTGTATATCTTTATATTCCTTCTTTTCTTCATAAATTCTCTAGTCTCAGTAGATATTTTATTAGTCAATTGCTGCTTTTTTCTACCAGCTATCTTTGTTGCAGTTTTTAAAAGTGTAGCAGTTATTTTCATATTAATTTCATTCAAATCTGAATCGTGTTCAAAATCTCCTAACACTTGAAACCTATTTGTAAGTTCTAATTTAAATTCATTAGAATGTTTCTGAAGATTAGGAATATCAATTGTAAATATTGTTTTTCTCAATAATTTTTGTCGCTCTAGTTTTACATTAACATGTAACTTACACTTTACTAATCGATGATCACTTCTTGTGTTAAATTTATTAAGAACATTACAATCTTGAAATATGTATTTCCTGTTAGTCAAAATATAATCCAATTCTGCTGTATCTTCATTTGGATGCTTCCATGTCCATTTCCTTTTAACATTTTTCTCAAAAAATGAATTCATAATATAAAGTTTTTCTTTTTCTGCAAACCCCACAAGTCTATGTCCTCTCTCATTTCTATTACCATAACCAAAATTACCTACAGCAATTTCATCTTTCATTTGTCTACCAATTCTAGCATTAAAGTCTCCCATAACAATTTTAAAATGTTGTTTACTCTGATCAAAAGCCTTTTGTACATCCATATTACTACTTCATCACTATGAGAACTTGTTGGGGCATAAACCTGAATTATCTGCATTTGGTATCTGCTATTAAGTTGTATAACTAATCTTGCAACTCTGTCTGATACACCATCAATCTTCACAATATTGTTCTTCCACTCTTTATTTATAATGAATCCTACTCCACTTGTATTTCCAATATGTGTGCCTTTATAATAGAGTATATGTCCACTTTTTAAATCAATTGTTTTTTCACCTTTTCTTCTAACTTCACAAAGTCCAATAATGTCCCATTTAATATAAGACAATTCTTCTTCTAATTCTTGCAATCTTCCTTCACTTGAAAGTGATCTGCAGTTGTAAGTACCTAAATAAAAAGTCATCATCAAATGGCAGCCTGGGTCCACAATCAGGGGATTCTTAGCACCCTCTGCCTTCGGCCACCAATCGCTGCCTTGGTTGGTGACTTTACAGCCTCCTGGGAATAAGGGCCATGCTTTATTTTTGTCTGTCATAATTGTATATATGGGGAAAATATTTATCATTTACACAAACATTCCATTCTGCCTTATCAGGCACTGAGAAGAAAGACCATGGTGTTTCTCGATCTTAAACTCAGAGGTAAAAAGCCAATAAACTCACCACGCTGGCTAATGCATGTTGGTGAGCAGCCCATCCATGTTCGTATACTATATGAATAATCACATAGTAATAACAGCTACAACGACAAGAACGTATGGAGTGGACATTAGGAATTTGCCCTGCTCGGTTCCTTTAAGGCCTCCAAGAGGAATCAAAGGGTCTCTTTTCAGTTAATAGCAAACTCCTTTCTGCAGCCATATATATATACATATTATATATATATATATATATATATATATATATATATATATATATATATAATAGTACAATAGCCATTATAGAAAATTTTATATATAAGTGTCATAATAATCAATACTAAATGAGTTTATAAGTAACCATTAGAAACCAGTCAACAGGTAGCCAATCGCAATATAGATAATCAAGAATTTCAAACTGTTGTTCAGGCAACTAATAGAGAGGAAATACCACCATCATTAATGGTCTCATATATTTATAAAGACATTAAAAATGGCAACTTGATTACAGAGATTGAAATTATTGATTGGAAGAAGTTTAAATACACCTGCTTAAAGAAGTAAATATAACCTGTTCTGAATGCAGACTAATAAATAATCAATTATAACATTATATATTGAAATTATAATTTTGAAATTGCACCCAAAGTATTACTGAAATAATATGTATAATAATGCTCAAGGCTAAGTGGGCTATATTGGGATTGACTAAGTGTTGACTGGTTTCTGATGGTTACTTATAAACCCATTTAGCCTTGAGCATTATTACACTTATTATTTAAGTCATATTTTGGGTGAAATTTGAAAATTATAATTGCTATTTGTAATGTTATAATTGACTATTTATTAGTCTGCATTCAGAAAACATTTTATTTACCTGTTTAAGGAAATTTATTTAAACTTCTTCCAATCAATAATTTCAATCTATGTAGTCAAGTTGTAATATTTAGTGTCTTTATAAATATATGAGACTATTAATGGAGGTGAGATTCTACCTCTATTGCTAAAACGAGGTTGCCTTGACAACAGTTTGAAATTCTTGATTGTTATCTATATTGGGATTGTGTATGTTTTGACTGGTTTCTAATAGTTATATATATATAATCCCAGTATTTAACGTTAAATTGAAATAAATATCAATTATTAAATATATATTTATATCATAGTTTTAAATTATAAAAAGGTAAAAATAAACATAGAGAACTTATACAAATGTTCTTTTCATTATGTTTATACAATATAAAAATGGGGCATCAAATCAGTACACTTTGACGATAAAAAATATCTTGCAACTTTAAATATGCCTTTAATTCGGATCATATAAAAATATTTTAAAAGATAGCAAAAACTAGAAAAATTAAAGAGGCAATTCTAATAACTGAATTTAAATATTTTATAATGAATAGATAAACTTCCTAAAATTGATCTAATTAGCTAACAATTCTTTGAAAATCACGTCGCACATTTTGGTCTATATAAATGTAATTTGATAGTTATTGCAATGTAAACAGATGTGTTTATTTTTTTACTGTCAGTATAATTGAAAACTATTACATATTTATATATTTTTATCAGATGGCACTGTTTTACATAGATCTACTTAAGATAATGTATTCTTAATCTATGATAGTTTCTACTGCCAACAATATCACGTGACATACATATATATATACTTACTCCTATGTTTTAAACAGCAATTGTTTTCATTTTACTTTAGAATCATCTACTGCAAACATAAATAAATATTAAACGTCACGATATAGCGGTATGAAATTCCCATCTGCAGATTAGATAGATTCTGGCATTTGTTTTCATCAGTAAAGTTTAGGATTCAAAGCCAGAACTAAAGCACATGTACACGTAGCAGTTTTTTTTAACTCTTTATGCTATTGAAGCTAATATCGTCCACTTTAATATATATATAATGACTTAAAGCAAACTATCTGGTTCGAATTGTTATACATATTTAGCAGTAAATCAAATTGTATTTATATGACAGCTAAAAGATTTTAATATATTTTGTATATATAACTTAATATGAATTTTAATATTATCAAATAACTCTAGAATCGGTTGACTGTGGTTGATATTATACTTGAAAGGTGATGATGATGTTAATGACGCTTCAGTATATATAAATTTATATGCTCTTTTGCACTATTGACTTTTGATGAACATTTCAATTATATTTTATTTTCAATTTAAAAAAATTATCGATATTTTGAAAATTGAATTTTTATGCATTATTCTTATAGAACTGAGTGTATATATAATTAGTTACGTATGTATATGCGTGCCAGTATTCGGAACAATGTACTTTTGATTTTTTTTTTTTTTTTGACATACTTCGTTGCTGGTAAACCAGATTGCGTGTTTCATGAATTAAGTAAAAAAAAAAACGGAAAGAGAATGCCTTTTAGAATAGGACTGTGACCTAATGCCATTAAACTTAATATCAAAATATCATTGCGTGCAATTATAAAATAATATTATCTTTAAAACAGATCAACAAGTTAACATTTAATGCAAACTATTTTAGGAAAATAAAAGTTTCAGTTAAAAAATATAAAGCTTCGATTTTTTTTTTTTTTTATATTTATTATAAATTATTTTTTCCATGACTTTCTAGTTTTGGTTATTAAAAGAATTATAATTATTTAAAACTTGGGAGATAATATTTATCAATAGAACAAGAATTAATAATCTTCGATTTTTTTCTTTAATATTATAACTATTCATAATTTATAATAAATGGCTTTCGAACTCAGACTTTCACACGACCCACTAATCTCAGTGCTATCTCATATTGCTGACCCACCTGATCACACACATGTTGAAAAGATAAATAATCACCAATATACGTATTTCATGCTAAACCAGCAATCATCAGTTGGTCACACACATGTTGAAAAGATAAATAATCAACCATATATGTATTTCATGCTAAACCAGCAATCATCAGTTGGTCTAGATTACTATCCTCACACATATATACAATCAGTGCTCAGCTTTATATTAAGATAGCCAATCTTCATACTTTAGTGGGCAGGCTTCAAACTATTCCAACTCACAACTCTTCAACCTTCCATTTCATTGAAAATCTGATAATGGAACGTTGGGATAGTTTGAAGCCTGTCCACTAAAGTATGAAGATTGGCTATCTTAATATAAAGCTGAGCACTGATTGTATATATGTGTGAGGATAGTAATTTAGACCAACTGATGATTGCTGGTTTAGCATGAAATACATATATGGTTGATTATTTATCTTTTCAACATGTGTGTGATCAGGTGGGTCAGCAATATGAGATAGATAACAAGGCAAAACTCTCTCCAATACAGTAGTGCCACCCTGTGCCAATCAGAGTAATCAATGGATGCTAGAAAGCTTGTGCATAAAATCCCTATCTAGTTCCTACTCATCCAATATCCCCAGACTAGTTTCTGGCTTTGGCCATCATCATTGAGGAGCCTTAGATCTGAGAGCACTGCACCTTATGCACAAGCTTTCTGGCATCCATTGATTATTCTGATTGGCACAGGGTGACAGTACTGTATGGAGAGAGTTTTGCCTTGCTTAATAACAATTATGTGCTAGTATGAGATAGTGATCATGTGATGTTTAGTGGTTCAATATAAGATAGCACTGAGAGTAGTGGGTCGTGTGAAAGTCTGAGTTCGAATCCCACATATATTACATATACAAATGCAGGTTTAAGCCTGTGCAATGTATTAATAAATGGCTTTATAAAAAATATTGAATATAAGATACCATAATAATTAGGGTTACAATTTCTAGAAAAAAATAGCAAGCAAAGCACAACTATTACTAATTTTTTTAATTAAATAATTCAGTATAAATAATTGAATGATTTATTGTTCAGAAATTCATTAGAAATTCGAACAAGGGAAATATAAAACTGGAGCTATATTTCATAGATTTAGAGTTCTAACTTGCCTCTCTATCATTGCAATACATTTGGAAAATGGTTATTCAAGAATCATGAAATATGTCTTGAGGAAGATCACTTATTCTACATATCATGACCACTAGTTAACAATAATATTGAAAAAAATAATAACACTAAAAAGTCTACATACAATATCCAGTTTTTATAATAGTTTACAATCAGAAATCAATAGTTATATGATAATAAAAAAAAAAAAACAATAAAAAGATTTTATATTGAACTAATAATAGATTTGGGAATGTAAACTTATATACCAAACAATGGGAAATGTAAAACCACTAAACATCACATGATCACCATCTCTTATACTAGTGCAATTGAAATAAAACAAGGCAAAACTCTCCATACAGTAGTGCCACCCTACTAGGTGCAGTGCTCTCAGATCCAAGGCTCCTCTCTGATGAAGGCCACAAGCCAGAAACTAGTCTGGGGATATAGGATGAGTAGGCACTAGATGGGGATTTTATGCACAAGCCTTCTGGAATCCATTGATTATACTGGCTTGCACTGAATGGCAATATGTATAGAGAGTTTTTCCTGTGTTAATAACAGTTATGAGCTAGCATAAGAAATGAGGATCATGTGTTGTTTATTGGCTTATATTACAACATATCTGTTACTTGTTTTTTTGAGACAATATAAATTTTATTACATACACTCTTTTATGCACCTTCATTTATATTGATGTTTTATATACTTCTATTTTTTTTTGATAATTATTTATTGAACTTGATTTTTAGATAAATAATTAAAATTTATTCCACCATATACAAATTTCATATAATGCAAAGCTGCTTAATTTTTTTTAATGATTCCTTACATTGATCATGTAATTTCTACCAAAACTGATTGATTGAATGTTTCCTTGAATTTTGCATGCCTTATTTACTTTATGTACTATGTCTAATTTTGGTATATTCACTATTTATTTTATATGACTTTATTGTTTTATACATATATTGCAAAACATTTAAAGCTTTCCAAAAGTAGAACTGAGACAAAAAGAAATAGTCTAGATTCCAAATATAATATATGATAAATGGCCAAAGATTAATTTGTATACAAATCTTTAGTATACAAACAGTTAAAGGTAAAATAAGAAGAAAAAGAAAAAAAATAATTAAAAACATTTTGCTATCAATTATTCTAAAATTTAAATTGGATTTGGCAAATAGGAAAATTATTGTTGATTCCAAAATATATCATCTACATTACTAAGTATATACCAATGTCATATACTGTAATACAATATTTTTAATGGATGTTTAAATTCTAATCCTGAATGTGTAAACTTATACTTCAAATAAACTTAATTAGAAAGCACTTAACTTCGAATAACTGCACCAGGGCAAGAGACAAAGTAAACTGACAAACTTATGCATCCAAAAGGAGGATGTTTGTATATTTGTTGCATGGTTGAATAAATCACAAAACAAATTAAAGTTTTATTTAAAATAAAAATAGTTTTAACCTTAGCAATGAGCGTCTGAAAAAATCGTCACTAGGGACCTCTGTAGGTTTACAGCCTTGTTAAAACTATTACTGAAATAATAGTGAGCGTTTAATAAAATTTATAATTAAAATAAAAATGTAAAATTTTATTAAGCCATTAAAATATAGAGGTGGAATAATATTGATGAAGTAAAGTATAATACATAGAATTTTTTAATTTAATATTTTATTAATTGAAAAATCATAAGATGTTTGCAACCAGTGATGGTTGCTTTTTATGGCTTATCATACATTAACATATGCAATTATAATCTTCTTATTTCACAGTTATAACGTAAAATAATAAAAGTTTACTAAATTAAAATGTATACATTACAAAATAAATCAAATAATTAATTCAAATTAATAAAATAATATTATTAATTTAATATGTTTAAATCTTGTTAATGGTGTATTTGAAAAAGTTCAAAATTAAAAATATAAATTTGTTGGATGTGAGCATATAGAATGCATTCAGAATGAAAACGTGTTGGATTAATTTATGAGCGGTAAGATTAAAATAAAACTAAGTTTTAAAAAACTATCTATGAACATAAAAATAATGAAATGAAAGATAAAAATACATGGGGAAAATTGTAGAAAGGTGAAAAAATCTGCGTTTGTTTTATTTTTTATAAAGCTGTAAATAATTAATTATATCCCTTATTTCATAATTACAATAAACATTCATTTCCATTATCAAATCTATGAGAAACATCATTCTTAAAGTTTAATGTCTAATAAGTTGAAATTTTAAACTTAAAAAAATTACATTGCAGAATTCTGAAAGACTAAGAAGTTGAAACTTTAGGCTTAAAACAATAATTGATCATTATATTGCAAAATTCCTATAAGAATAGTTTTGAAATGTTTATTACGAATATTGACCAAATGAATATATCCTCACTTATCATCATTACATAATACAATAGTTAGACAAAACAAAAAAACTCTACCTTTGTTTTCCTAGAATAAAAGCTTATTTCCATGTTAGTAGTTTAAAACTTATAAATTAAGGGATGTTGACAGATTTATAATTAGAAATTATTTATCAATGGAAATCATCTAATTTCAATAATTTGAAAATCGAGTCTCCATCTATGAACTCAATAAATACTTGTAAAAATTATTTAGTCCATTCTGTAAATTATCTTTCAAGACTACGCTTTGCGTAATTTCTTATTTCAAATGTATTTTCTCATATATAGAACCATATTTGATATTCATATATCATATGTTTAGTTTAAGATTAAAAGAAAAACTTATTTTAAAAATAATCAGCCAGAATTATTTTTAAATTGTATAGAAAAGAAAAAAATTGTATTTTGTTTTCAGAATATTTGTACCCTTTTTTTAGGAAGACATTTCAACAAAGGTTGTATTAAACTATAAACATGATGTTTTATTAATTGATGAATTGCAGGGCAAGACATGCGTTTTCCTTTTATGCTTTTAGAATGCCACAAAATTAAAATTTTTAATACTTTACTGACGGGTCTGATAACTTTGCAAGGACATGAACACGTATTTTACACATAACAGTTTGGTAAGATTAACAGTATTTGGATTGCTTTTATTACCGTAATTTCCTTAACTATATATTTTATTCTGATTAACTATAGGATTTTATGTTTGGTTATTTACAAACTTTTGTTTTCATATATCAAAATTAAAATATTTTCTATTATCCTAAAAATCTTTATTTAAAATATTTATATACCCTCACTATAAATTTTCTGTTCCAGTTTTTAGATATCATTGAATGCAACTTAAATTTTTTATGTTGCGATGAATTATTCTAAGTGTATAAGTAATAATTATTTTGTTATAGAATGATTGATACTTTTATATTATTGGGATAAATAGATATTCCAATTAAAAATAAAACCTATCCACAAATAGTAGTTCATACTCTTGATTCTCCAATTTTCATTTTCACAAGTGGTTTCAAAAACCAACAGAATCTAATATAATTTCAGCCTTGTTCTAATGTTGTTTCTTTATATATATATATATATATATATATATATATTACTTTTAACTTGTAATATTCTCTAGAAGATCTTCTTTAGTTAGTAATATGAGATTCTATATAATTTTTTTTTATCATATCTGTAAAGTAGAAAAAAAGAGAAATGATATATATGAAGATTAAAATTACGTTAAATCTCTCAGAACAAAGGATTGGTAAAAGTTAAAAACCTCAATAAGATTCACACACTATATATTATGATTAGAAATTAAAAGCTTTTTTTTTAAATTAAAAAGTCAATGAAAAATATCACATTATACTCTATAAAAAATTTTGATAAGAAAATGTACATACATCAGGGATTGAAGTAAAGCTAACATCTTACTAAAAAAATAATAATATAAACATCTAATATTTTATGCTATTAATTTATGTTTGGAGTGTCAAACAAATACTACTATAAACTTTTTACAAATATTATTACTATATAGAAATAAATAATATTTTTTTTCCCTTTAGAAATATGTTTTAAAACTGAAATGTATTGTTATTAAAAACAAAAAAATAATTCTGTGCTTAAAAACAAATGTTTTTAATACTTATTTACTTTTCTTACAGATTCACAGAACTATTTTCCAAAAACTTAAATTTATTAAATATTATCACAATAATTAATAATAATAAATATTAAGGCTATAACCTTAAGACTATGCACCTAGATACAACAGTAGGGACCTCTACAAATCTTAACACCAGATTAACGATTTTGAAAGACGAGTGGCCACTTTTATCTTTGATCTACTTTTTTAATTATATAGGCAAATCTAGAGCATTTTGATTTGCCTATATAATTAAAAAGTAGGTTGAAGATAAGAGTGGTCCCTCTTGTCTTTTAAAGTCTTCAATCTTGTGTTAAGTTTTTTGTCCCTACTGTTACATCTAGGCGCATAGATTCACCTATATAATTAAAAAGTAGGTTGAAGATAAGAGTGGTCCCTCTTGTCTTTTAAAGTCTTCAATCTTGTGTTAAGTTTTTTGTCCCTACTGTTGCATCTAGGTGCATAGATTCACCTATATAATTAAAAAGTAGGTTGAAGATAAGAGTAGTCCCTCTTGTCTTTTAAAGTCTTCAATCTTGTGTTAAGTTTTTTGTCCCTACTGTTACATCTAGGCGCATAGATTCACCTATATAATTAAAAAATAGGTTGAAGATAAGAGTGGTCCCTCTTGTCTTTTAAAGTCTTCAATCTTGTGTTAAGTTTTTTGTCCCTACTGTTGCATCTAGGCACATAGATTCACCTATATAATTAAAAAGTAGGTTGAAGATAAGAGTGGTCACTCTTCTCTTTTAAAACCATTAATCATGTGTTAAGATTTGTACGAGGTCCCTACTGTTGCATCTACGTGCATAGTCTTAAGGTTATATAGCCTTAATATATATTACTTAAGTAATGAGTATGTGCTTAACAAATTATTAATTACAACTTTAAATTACCATAATAATTATAACATTAATGTGATAGACACTATAACACAAAGTTTATTAATTTAAGCTCAATTCTGCCATCCCCAGTGCATGATCTTCATGTAAATCTTCATAAATTTTTTGATCAGCAAATCATTCAATTATTTATATAATAACTACATAAGGATGTTATTGAGTGAATCATTATGTTTCTACATAATTGCAGAACTATATGTGGAAATTATTATTGCTTACATGATTTCTGAAAACTAAAATCCGAATTTTGGTGAAGTTGTATGAATAAATTTTATTAATGATATATCTTTTTGCTACTGTGAATATACTAAGTACACAATAAAAGTACAAATTTTAAATATTTTTTTGTTGTTTTTTTTTTAAAAGATATTTACATTCTAATAACAATTGCTTTTCATATACCATAAACATATTTAGTGCAGTGGAGTAGTGGGAGAATTAAAAATTACAGGTTTTTGAATCTAAGCTCAGATGTAATTATATCTAGGGTTCAAACATCATATGATCTGAATAATGAATCATTTGAGTGTAAGTGTATAAAGAGTTATTTTTTTTTTAAAATCATTTAACATAATGAAAATAAATATATAAATTTTAAAAAGAAAAAATAATACTTTTATATAAATATAAATAAAAAAATACTTGCGGTAGTGTTTAAATATGTGCATATATAATATTTAAAATCTGAAGCTACTATAATTTTGAGAAGATTATCACAATTCATTAATTTTATTAATATGATTCATTTTGTTAATAATAAGATGCAGTAATGCTGATAAACAAGAAATTTTGTCATATATTCTCGTATTTAAAGTGAGAAGACATTATTGAAGCCATTAAACAAAGAATTACATTCATTTGTGTCTTATTCCTAAAGTTATGTCTTTTAAAAAATATCACTGGAATTAAGTATCAAAAATGTGAACAATACAAACACATCTTTTTATATGCTTACTTATATGCTTCCATGAACAGTTCTCTTCATTTACTCTTGCATCAGCCATTATATATCTAAGTGATCAGTGGATAATATGTAATATCGTGCTGTAATATTCACATCCACATAGCAGTTCATGGATTCTCTTAATCAGTAAGAACTTAAGATTCAAACTTGAAACTAATGTCCTTATTTATTTAAAAACCATATTCTTTAAACTATTCAGGCCAACAAAGTTTTGATTACAAACCAATGCATTTAAATAATTATATATATTTTCAGAAAACTTAGGTTTATGCCATCAAATATCACATAGTTTTCTTATATTCTGACTATATGCTTCCAAGAGTATAAAAATTTCACATAATGTTATAGACATTATCAAAAGCATTATCAAAAACTTACTTGATGGTGCATTTATGTAAGTATGGAGATTAAATAAATATAGATTCATAACTTAAGAAATAGAATAAAATATAATTTTTGACGCCTAAGTGTCTAAATGTCAGATATGTATCCTAACTTCTCTCTAATAAGCTACATCTAAAAATTATCTGAAGTCATAAACGTTATATAACCACGCCATCTGGTTCACATTGATCACACTGGTCTATAGAAAATAGGTCTAAAGCAGAGGGAAGAAAAAACACACAAATATATATACACAGGCATTTTGTTGCAATTTCTAAAGAAAGCAAATTTAATGTTTACATACTTATAAACTTTTATTTGATTTAATATTTATCATTTATATATATTTACATATATATTATAACCATATATTTAACCCGTTTGGTTAGATATATGTTTTAAACATTAACTTTTTATAATATTATTATAAGTAAATTTCTTTATCTGTGCTATTATAATAAAATCTTAAATTATATGTTTCCATAGTATTAGTTAAAGTATTTCAGGTAGTCTAATTAGTTAGCAGTTATTTAAAAAATGATTTTAGATTGTTTAATATTTACTTGAAGAGATAAAATTAATATTTAAACTAAATACGAATAAATCTAGAGCTTAATATGCTTCAAGTAGCTATAATAGATGAAGTTGTTCTAAGCGGCCAGAATGATTAGTTAACTTGATTAGGATTTTTAATTATTGATTTTTAAATAAATAATTTTTAAAAAATAAGTTATGACTTATTAAATATTAATTTACATGAGACTATTTAAAATTAGAATTTTAAAAAAGTAAGTATGGATGACTAAGATTAGTGCTAATTTTTAATTGATTTTAAATGACTATCAATAACTAATTTATTTTCATTGCATTAAAAATGGTTAAATCAATGTATGTGTGTGTGAATGTTAGATTACACTTGTGAAATATTAAAAGTTAAAAAGATTTATTAAAAATAAGTCTATTATAAATATTTGAGATAGTCAATTAGTTTGTAATTTTTTTTAAAAAAAGCTTTTAAATAATGCAAGAGAAAAGTAAAACAGATTATTTGAATAAAAAGTATGTTTAATTTGAAAATCAGTTAATAATTTTTGTAAATAATTGATTTGATAATTATTTAGAGTTGATAAAAATCATTAATTAACAAATTCCTTTATTTTCTAGATGGTCATGTGAACAATTATTTGGATTTAAAGCTTGGAGTTCATGCTCAGATCAATTAAAAAGCCAATAATGCACTATTAATTTAAATATCATAATGTAGACTTGTAAATTATTGGTTTAATACAGAAAAAATGCAGTATGGTGCATGGGTGGAGAGAAAAGCAAACACACACACACTAGTATAAAAATAGACACTTTTAAAGAATTTAGAGAACCCAACTACTACTTCTTCACATTCCATCTAATCTTCCCTTTAAATTTTAAATACATTGTTTAATTTTATTTGACTATTTATTTTTAAATCAATGTTAAATTTTAAAGTTTTATTTTTATCATCTATATGATAGAGTAAATAACAAGTAAGTTACCCATGCAGTGTTTCTCCTAAAAGCATCAGTTCAACTGATTTATCAAACAGTATTTCTAAATGATACTAAAGAATATTCTAATATTTTTGTTAAAGAAGCCAAAGAAAAAATCATGTAAGAGAAAGTATATTGTTTCATTGTTATATAACATTACTTACATTCTGAACTTGGCTACAAGATTTTCTCTGGCATGTTTTAACTAACGTTTAATTAGTTATTAACACTATTTATTTGCTCCTAAAATAAACAATCTACTTATATCAAGCTCATAAATTAAATGATGATTTTTTAAAATAATTATTAACCTTATAAAAAGAAGAAGCATTACCAATTTTTAAAATTATAAAATTATCATAAAAGACAAATTTATGAAAACTAAATTTTTAATTAGCAGAATGAAAAGACTACATCCAGATTATTTCATATTAAAACAGACAATATAGCTATTCATCTCAAATTTATTTAGTCATCTATTTATTTAAATAATTTGTTTAAATTGCTGATTGTGTCAAGTATACTGCTATTATCTTTAGGAAAATAATAAATATAACTTAAGTATACACCAGTCAATATATAATAATAAAACCTCATAAAATGCAATTTTAGATAAAGAATTATCATTCTGTTCATTACTCTTCTGATTCTACTGCTATTAAAATGTGTTTAGAAAGAACCTGTTTGCCATTGACTCTTGTTATTTTACATATGTGAAATTATTGTGAACATTTTTTTGATAATTATTCTACATATATGTGTGTCTGCTATACGTTAGAAAAGGACAATGTGTTCATATATCATTTCAAAAAAGTACAAAAGAACTAAAAAAGTGATGGTTTTTCTTATATTAAAGAAATGAACTGTTAATCTCTCAAAATGTATTATGGTTATCATATATATATATATATTAGAATTATTATACCCATAGCTTATAAAAATTATATTACGATTATTAATAGTTATAATGTTATAAATATGAATGTATGAATGGTGTGTCTGAGGTGGAATTGGTAGGATATGCAGTAGAAGGTTCTATTTTATGTGTTGGTTTTATTATTCAACAGTTTTTTTTTTCTGAATGAGTATTTAAAATTACAAATGATTGTACCCAGAATTATAACAGTCTCTTTTGTATATTATGAAAAGTATTTCATGAATAAAAATATGATAGGTATCAGTATGTGTAAAAGAATTTCAAATAGTTTATACGTGTTGTCACTATTATATAATAATATGTAATGCCAGTATACAGATACTCTTAAACAGAGTGAATAATTTATGTGCTATGAGTATATGCATGTGAGATGAACAATTATTCATATGTTATTATTATTATTATTATTATTATTATTATTATTATTATTATTATTATTATTATTATTATTATTATTATTTTTACTATTATTATTATTATTATTATTATTATTATTATTATTATTATTATTATTATTATTATTATTATTATTATTATTATTATTATTATTATTATTATTATTATTATTATTATTATTATTATTATTATTATTATTATTATTATTATTAAGTCCATGTCTTTTATCATTAGTAGTATATTGAGGCAATTTTAAGTGGTTGTTATATTATTTTTATGTTTATTTAGCACCTCCACGAGAGACAGTGTGGCTTATTTATTCACTGGCACCTCCTAACATAATACCAGCTGCTCAGTCATACTTATTGTTAGTTTATATTTCCATTGTCCACTCTGCCTAGAATTTTAATATTAGAGTATGCTTTAGTGTATATCTGTATTGAAGCTGTCAATCTTAGCTTAAGATTGAGCTTCATGGCTTCATCTACTAACCTGTGTTCAAACCCTATATCCTATCCCACTCCTTTAGTCGTGTATATATATTTTATGTATATATTTGAGATGCATGCCTAAAAGTTATAAAATTTTAACTTATAAATTTATAATGTTTAACTTTCCAATATTTATCATTGTAATACATTAAATATCAGCCTTTTCAAGCTATTGTGCATGCACTTTTTATGAGTGTTAATAATAAATGAATACTTTCATTCCTAACACAAGATATAGTAATTATTACAATTTATAAAACATAGCACTATAAAAATAAATGCTTATTTACATATGTTTAAGTTTCATTTGAGAGTGGCATTTAGTAAATTCTAGATAATTTTGTCGACGTCATTCATTCAGACATCGTAAACAGTAATTTAAAGTGAGTGGTCTATCCTCATGCTTTCATTTCCAGTACTTATGATTTGCCCATATATAAGCATTTGGGTTGGAAAGAATAAGTGGATTCATTTTATTCTTTCATAAATACTGTATCTTGTGTTGGGAATGAAAATATTCATTTATTATTAACACTCGTAAAAAGCGCATGCACAATAGCTTGAAAAGGCTGAACTTTAATGTATTACAATTTATAAAACATAGCACTATAAAAATAAATGCTTATTTACATATGTTTAAATATTTATATTTATTAATTTTTTATTATTATTATTAATTATTTTTTATTAAACTACATAGGTGCTGCTCAAATATATATATATAGGAGCAAACATAGTAACAAAATATTGATTTTTTTAAGTATTTTATTATATGTCATTTTTTAAACTTTTTGTTTTTAAATTGTTCTTCCTATTAAACTGTATATTTCATAAAATCCAAGATGGAAGATGCAATCATTAATTGTCCAAAAATAATTAAAGGGTTGGAAATATATTGCTTTAATCTTGGGAAGGAATTTTTAATTAAAGTTTTTACCTAAAATAAAATGGGGATTAAGGTTAATGATTGTACTTTTGTTATAAACATTTTTGTCAAATCTATTTCTAATCTGAAAATAGATTTGAATTTATTTTTCGACATTATCTTATGATTGCATCTTCAAAAACAATGGGAAAAGAAAAAGTAAGAATTTTCTATTTTAGATCAGACATTAGATTTAGAGCTAGATTTAAGAAATTAAAAGCATTTCAGAAATACTTGAGCAGTATATAAAATGGCCTGATTTTAAATCACCAATAGATTAGCTACTATTGAGAGAACTGTGCTGTTATAACCCATGCTGGTTTGAAATCTTAAAAATGATGATCTAGTAGAAAGCCTTCCTGATCCTTGTGGATCATCTTCTGCTGCCATAATATTCCGCTGCCCTGAAATGAAGGAAAGCCTAAAAAAAAAACTCTTGAATGCTGAATGGAAGCTGGCTGTCACCAAGAAGAATTCACATGGATCCATTAAATGTCGTACTTTGAAAAATGGACTCTTAAAAATGGTGCAAGGTAAATTATTTCAAACCACCACCATTGAAACTAAATCTAGCTTGCCTAACTAATCTCAAACTCTATTAAGATTTCTCCTAAAGCATTATTTATTAACTTTGTATCTTACTAAAATGTAAATTGCTCTCAAAGAATTTTTATGAATCTTATTCTTTCTCATATGCTCTAAGTTTAAACATTGGTGCGGTCATTTATTTATATGTATTTATTACTTAATTCTATATGTCTATTTTAGTTATTAATAATATGTCAATCTCAAGCAATCTGATGAGCTGAATTTCTTAAAAAAAAATTTTATACCTCTTTTTAAGTAAACCTCCATGGATTAAGGTTATTAATGTTCCTTTAAAACATAATGCATTATTAATTAATACACTAGGCAGATTGTTTTTACAAGTTTATTTTAGTATAAAATTTGTTATTTGTAACTCTGTATTCTACCTGAGGTGAATACCGAAATCAAGCTAATTAACATTCTGAAAGTGTTTAAAATATTATTTATTCAATTCTGAAAGGGTGACTTATTAATTGTTATATATATATATATATATATATATATATATATATAATAATTAATAAGTAGCAGTTATATATATATATATATATATATATATAACTGCTAGTTATTTTCTTATTTTATACTCTTGAAATATCAAATACAGTACTTAAATATTCCAGTTATTATAAAATCAATGAAGGTGGGATTGAATTATATTAAATTTCAGAAAAGAGGGGACTCAAATCTTAACGTATATTTTATTAAATGAAATCTAAATCTCTCTCTATATATATTCTAGTGACATAGCATATTGTTTATATAAATAATGGCATTCAAATAGGAGTCATTTATTTTTAAAGCAATAAATCTTAGTCAATGTCATTAGTGACATTTATCTGTACTGCGTTACTGACATTTGGCTTTATCTTCATGATTATATATATGTGCTTCTTAATCTGGGGGTTGTGACAAGATTGAACCCATAGATTTTCTTCTCATTTCCTGTCCTGTGGATAATTGATCTTCCCAGGATTTATTTTGTATGAAAAGGCCTCTGGTAGTGATTCCAGTATGCCTGGCACACGCCATGCTTATCCATTTTCTTTGTATAAAAAGCCTGCATATGGTGACGTCCATGGCATGCCTATCCACTTTTCTCTAAGCACTGCCCAAGAAGGGGGTCTTAGACTTCATATTTTGTCCAGAAGCACAACTTTTTCCTCTTAGTTCTTTACTGATGTCAGCACCGCAAACTTCTTCATATTATTTATTTTGCTTCATGACCCAGTTTTAAGGCTCTAATATTAAAACTGTGCTCTGTTTATATATATATAATGCCGAGTATCACAATTTTTATTAATAATGTTATTTCAGTCTTGTTATACAATCCCACCGTCATAATTTATTATTGTATTTAAGAGTATATACCTTGGGGGGGGGAGGGTAATAAAGTGTTCATCTTGTAAATGTTATTAAAAATAATTTTCAATAAATATTTTACCTTATAACTAAATGTAACTTTCAAATGTGTTTTACTTATTTTAACGACCGTACTGGCATGAAAATAGTTTACTTATATATATAATGAATCTCGGAACACTCCCCAAAATTGTTAGTCACCATGTTTCAGAACCGTATATAAAAGCGTTAATACCAATTTTATGTAAATTCTTTCTAAAAATCGATTGGCATCGTAATACTGTGTTTATGTATAATATATGTCATTTAATTAATAAAGGAGCATATGAGAAATAATAGTGTGATATATAATTATCTACCATTTGGTAGACCATTTGCTCATTCATGCACATATTAATGTATGCTGTTAATACATAAATGTATATAAATAATTTGTCATGCTATTAAATTTCTTGTTGCTTAACTTGTTTGAGTAGTGCAAATTTCTTTTCTCCACATCCACACATGTAGCCATGCATATACATATTTTAGTTAAATCATAGTTAATATTGAGTCTCATTGTCTTCTCCACTCTGCTAGTGGGTCAGATTTAAAATTAATTCTTGTGTGCCATCATTGTTATGTTATCCATTAGATGTTTGATCTGGGGCTTATGATGTGGGTTCGAATTCAGGTTGGTCTTTGACCTAAATCTTGGGCTTGTCTGGGTTTGAAGTATGTCTCATTGAGTTCCAGCTCATATTAGATGGATAAACATGTTTTGTCTGGTACAATATTCATGTTCAGCTTTATAACTTATTGTTATGTCCACTATAATTTTTATTTAAAGATTATTACCAGTGTTGAGCAGAGTTATTTTCTTACCCCATCAGAGGTATGGTTCACATTGCAAGTGTTTTTATATTGCATAGTATTTGTTTTTATTATAATAATATTTATTGTGCATCCCCACACTGGTTTTTTTTTTAATATTATTTTTGATTAACTAAAGTGTATATCTCCTAGTAGTCTGGACAAAGGCATAAAGGCATATTTTTTTACATTATGGGTAATGGATTTAGAAATGAAGTTGTATTTTGTGAATATGAGAATTATTGAGTAGTAAATATCACTTATGTAATAAAATTTGTAGAAATGTTTTTAAGAATGATGCATCAATGCATTAGTTAATAATATCAGTAAATTATAGATAGTAAATTAAAATAAATAATAATAATTATTGTAATTATAAATTTATTAAACGCACGTAGTAATATTTACTGAGGCTATAACCTCGATAATATGCGTATAAAATGCGATAGTAGGGACCTCTACAGGTGTTTTAACCACAAGCTTACGCTATGGAAGAAAAGAGGGGAATTGTAAATAAATATTTTTCTAATAATTAAATATGGTTTTGCTTTGTTGTCATTATAATATCATTGCGTATCTATTTATCTGAAAATCCACTTTAATAAGATTTGAATTAATAATTATTTCTAAGAGTACATTTCAATGATCACATAGACTTTATACATTCATTTTGCTTAATAATTATTTAATTATTTTATTTACATTCTTAGAAGATAAATGTTATATTATTTATATGTTCTTGGCAGCATAAATGATATTCTTACTGTCTTCGACATTATTTTTATATTCTTATTCAAATTTGAATCAGAACATATAAGACTTTTGTATTTTATGGTTAGAAAAGGTGAAATCGTGATATTTAAATAATTGTAAAATATTTAGAAATGTTTTTTTTTTTTAAAAAAATTATTAATTTTATTAATTAAATTCGAATATTCTGTTATTATGTCATTTCATGTCTACTTTTTTAAAATACTACGATTCCAAAATAAATTTAAAAAAATGTCAAATGTTCCATGTTTATTTTAAATAAAAAATTATCATTAACATTTTGTCCCAAGTACATTTTATTTTGAATTGGAACCCTGACATCAGAATATCCTAAATTTGTAAAACAATCTATATTTGAGATAAATAATATTTACTGAGGCTATAACCTCGATAATATGCGTGTAAAAATGCGATAGTAGGGACCTCTACAGGTGTTTTAACCACAAGCTTACGCTATGGAAGAAAAGAGGGGCCTAAGATCAAGCTATCTTAAATTTGGAAGAGAATCTATATCCAAGATAAACATGATTTTTTTAAAACCTCTCAGATCAGATATTTTCAACTTGCAAAAGAACATATATTAAGATAAATACAATATTCCTAAAACATAAGATATTTGAGATTGAAAATAAACTTGTATTTTGATACTTATATTTAGCAGGGATATGTGTATATAAGAGAATTCCTATTCTGGAGTTTGTTTTTTAAAATCCATATTATATGATTCCTGTGCATGTAACCTGGAACCGCAAGCGGCCAAGGACCTTATTGATAGGTTAGTATATTGACTTTTTAACTGAAGTATTATTTAAAATCGATTAGCAAAAATGTACTTTATAGATTTACTTTTTTGAGAGTAAATTAAAACTTTCTTGCTTTATTATTATTTTTTAATTATTAATCCTATAAGTAAGTTGTCTATCAAATTGAAAACTAGCATTTTTTTAAGCACAATTAAAAACTATTATTTTTTTCTATAACAATAGAATTTATAAGAAGGTATTTTTTTCCCATTTGTTTTACTACATATAAAAACTTACATTTATTAAAATATCTAATTTAATTTGATCCAGAAATGATCTTGATAATGCATAAAATATTTATAATTGTTTTTCAATCAAAAAAAAAAAATCAATATTTTCTTTGCTAAAATGATTAAATGCATAAAAAAATATATTAAAAAAAAATCTTAAGAAATTAAAAAAAAAGTTAATTGAATTCTTTTTTAATAAAGCAAATGTCAAATTACATAAAATTAAACAAGTGATTCCAAATTTGTTTAACTAATAACGGGTCTAGACATATAATTAGTTAAAAAAGTCACACAAATGTTATATATATGTAAGCTAAAAAAAAAAAAGGAAGTGTTTTAGAATAAAAATAAAAAAAGGTGTAAATTAAAATAAATTTTTAAGATAATTATATTAATATTTTGATTATTGAGCTTGTTTAGATATCAATATTATTAAATTAAATGACAATCTTCTTAAATAGTTTCTACTCTACTTACTCGATTACTTCCAAACCTTTCTTCTACCATTTTAAATCATCGATATTAATAGCACAATGTTGTAGTTTTATATATATGCACATCTGCATAACGATTTAGTTTTTTAAATATGCATGTTAATTTTACAATAAAATTAACATAAACACAAAATACATTGGAGTAATATATTAAGAAACAGAGAGAAAAAAAACTACATGATTGACAGAGTTCACATTGAGTGGGCTTGTTTGAGAAAATGTTTGTTAAAAATCATTCAACATAATATTTGTGATGGTAGGTGGATATAATACAATTTATTAATTTATATTTATAAATTTCATATTTTTATTTATTTAATACATATATTTTTTTAAAAATCTTGATTGAATAGTGAGTTAGCATATATGGAGGTCAACTGTAGCATTTTTACGATTTTCAGTATGTCTTGATTATCATGAAGATAAATATAGTAAAGTTAACAAAAAAAATTTATTGATTTTATGAGGTTATGATGCTGTGATTATAGAAAGGAGGCTGCTGAATTTCTTAACCATTATGATTTGGATAAATTATGTGATGCATTTTAAAAAGCACTGAAGTTAGGGTTTTTATTGATTTTCTACCTATACAACAATCTCAATGGAATTAAATAAAAACAAAATTTTTGGAAGTCACATAACAGTGTACAAGGGTCTGTTTAAAATTGGACAAATTTAATCAAAATAAAAAAAATTGATAATTTGCATTGCAATTAATGAAAGAACTCCATTTGGAAAAATTAAGCGTCACCAATATTGATTCAGCAGTAGTAAACCTGAGAATCTCATAAATATAATTTAATCCATTTTTTATAAAAATCATTAGACCTCCTGATCGTGAATTAGAATGTGGCGCAAGTAAACTCTTATAACCGTCCAAAACATATAAATATTGTTCCTCGTTAGAAATCCATGTTTCAGACAAAATAATATCATAATAATATATTTTAAGTCCATTTAAAAATACATTGAATTCATCAAAATGAGCTCGTATACTACGAATATTCAAATGAAAAATTTTTAAGTCTTTATAAACTTGAACGCTATTAGATCGTATACTAGACAATGAAAATCAGATGGAGGATAAATCTGCTTCACTTTTTACACATTGGGAGAATTGTTGTCATTTCTGATATGTACCAAACTATTTCGGATAAACGCCACACCTTGTATTAGGTCACGCATCGCTTTCCAAAACAGCTGCTGAGTAGCCAAGGAAATCCGTTCATTAATATAAATATGTTGATTATTATTTTCCAATGGCAAAATATCTGACACTAAAATAACAGATTTCCTATTACGCAAAAATGATTTAGCTATATTTCGAGAGTTAAAACGAGCAATAACAAGTCCCGTTTTATTCATCTTAGCTTTTGTACAAAATACCTGTTCTAAATCACCATTAGAAAAATGTTCAACATTAAGCTTATTCGCTACTTTAGAAACAACTTGCAACAAATCTTCATCACTTTGATAAGGAATGCCCTGCAACTCAATTTCAAAAGCCATTTGAAATTTTTCCAATACCTCCACATTAGATTTTAACAAAGATATATCGTTGTTATGTGCATCACAAGCAGAAGACAGACAAGAAATATCCTTACTATTCTTTTCAACCCTTGAATGGAAAATATCAAAATCAGCTTGCATTTTGGAAACAGTTTGCGTCAGCTCCGATAAT
Source organism: Epiperipatus broadwayi (assembly GCA_028023455.1). Classification (NCBI taxonomy): domain Eukaryota; kingdom Metazoa; phylum Onychophora; class Udeonychophora; order Euonychophora; family Peripatidae; genus Epiperipatus; species Epiperipatus broadwayi. The sequence goes on along the minus strand of JAQFVV010000036.1, from coordinate 892,082 downwards.
GCATTATGAATAACTGGGAACAACTGCAATTTTTCCATAATCTGCTCCAAAACTGAACTATCCGATGTTGGGGAAGAAATTCATTCTGCATTAGTAGTACAAAAAGAATCTCTACAAAAAGCACATCTTCAAGCTTGCCTTTATGTATTTTCCGATAATATTGTAATGCATATTGCAATTACAACTATGACATGAAATATAATTGCCATTTTTAGGCAACAAAGTATCACAAATACCACACATATCAATGTTAAATATATCAAGTCACTTTAAAAAACAAAAAAATAGACGACAATAAAAATAATAAATCATATAATAATTAATAAAATTAGTTAAAATAGTAGAGATAGTAAAAAATGAACGTCCACTCAGCACTTAAGCTCCGCAGATGATGATGATGATGATGATAATAATAATAATAATAATAATAACTATTGTTTAATTTATAAATATCTAGCAATAAAATATTTATTTATAAATAATACAAAAAAAATAATTCATCAACCAATAAAAAAAATCCTGTGTAAATATATAAACATACAATGAAATTTATATTGAATGCAATAAAAGCCTTTTGAACATCATTTTGGTGTCTTTAAAATTGAACTATAGATCTCAAGTAATACACATACCTAGCGATGAATAATATTTAAATTGAAAATGAGTAATTCTTATCAAATATATATTAATTTAACACACACACACATATATATATATATATATATATATATATATATATATATAGTGTGTCAAAATCAAAACTAGGTTGATAAACTTAAAAAAATGCTGCATTATTACAATGTCATCTATTATCAAGAATTGTGATGCAAAGGAAAAATAATTCCAATTCTGCCTGATTAACTATGTTCTTATACGAATCAATCAATACTATTTGTAGGATAAATATTAAATCATGTACAAACATCCACATCGCATCATTTAAATTAGCTGGTAAATATGAAATTAAGCATATCAAATAATTTAAATATCTTGGGATGTTATTTATAATAAATCAATGTTTTTTTTTAATATCAGGGTAATCCACTTTACCAAACAAAAATGAGTTTACTTTTCTACTTTACTAGACCTTATAAGGATAGTAAATTAAAGAATGATATTTTTTAATCAGTAAAGATGCTTAAGTAATTTGATTTGAATTAGCATGTAAATTTCTTGTTTGTATAAAAATGTTATTAAAATATGTAGATATTAACTTCCTCTATAAATATAAATTACAATCTGATTTGGAAAAGATTGCATGCACATTTCTGCAGATTTGATTGTTACTTAATAAATTTTATTGTCCAATTGACTATTTATATTAATCTTAAAAGACTAGTAAAAGTGAATTTATATTTTAGTTGTAATGCAAATTGCTTTTTTTTATAAAGTGAATAGTTTTGATGCTAGATGGTGTTATGTTAAAATAAATAGCACTTTAAAATTATGTTTATAACTCCAATTATAAATAACTGCTCGTTAGACTAAATATTTTATTGGATTTATCATGAAATAAACAAAATAATGTGTATATCTACTATTGTTAAAAATCTACTTTATTTCATATCTTTGTATTTTTATATACCTATAAAATCAATTTTATATTAATAATCTAATTCTTATTTATTTATAAAGCTGATGTGTTATTGATCTGAAAGTGAAGAAATTACATTTGCATATTTTTTTTCTCATGTGTCATAGTATCAGCCGGGATGCAAACCTGCCAACCCGGGTCAACTGCTTGTAAAGCAGCTGTCTCTGACCTCTTGACCACCAATGTTTGATAACCTTCTACTAAGCAATTTTGCAACTATTTTTTTTTCAAACTTTAAAATTCACATATTTTCCCAATATATTTTAATTTCAAAAATATTCTGAAGATGTCAGAACAATCAAAAAAGCAGTCATTTCAATGTATATTAATATCCACAATAATGAGCACTCATTGTATTCTTGGCAGTCTCAAACTTAGAGACAATTTTGTGATATTACTTTGAGAAAATATAATAAATGACAAAAAACTTAATTTTTTGAAAGTTTATCATTATTTTTGCATAGTAATTGTGGGATAATTATCATAAATTAAAAATATATTTTATTACATATTTATTTTCTATAGAAATCTTTATTTTTAAATATAAAAAGATTATTTTTTTGTGATTATCGTTACCATGGAAATTATGGTCATAGAAAATATGATCTTTTTAGAAAATGTTGTCATTAGCAATCTATTAGAAAATACAATAACATCATAAAAATTACTAAAAAATATTAAACTTTCAAAGTACAGCTGATAGATTTACTAGATATTAATAATTATTTGTTGAGATTTTAAAAATGAACATCAATCAAAGTAGATTTTATTTATTTTGAAAATTCACTCTGCTTTTTCTTTAATGTGAATGACAAAATGGGGATTTGTTTTGATTAAAATCTAATTTTTAAAATAATTATGAAAATAATGTGATTTTTTTAAAATTTATTTAATTTCTAAACAAAAACATCTATCAAATGAGGCTAAATTTATTATATTCTGATAAATAATAAAAACTTAATATTAAAATAAAAATTAAAAGCTTATAGCAAATGAGAACAAGAAATCTGTCAGAATATGGGAGTGTTAAAATAATTTATTATTACAAATATTTCTTATTTACAAGCAAAAATCACCACTAATATAAAGTTTAATATTTTCAAAATATTAATAATTGATTTATTTACTATATCATATATTTTTAGTTTAACAATAAATTGTCACTGATACAAGAAAGTGGATGTTAATTACAAGTGTTAAAATGATTATTTAGAAATCTAACTTGTTAATTATGATAATATATCGAATATAAGACACATTCTTTTTAAATTTTGAACCTGCAAAAAAGGAGTGCATCTTAAATTCAAAAGTAATATTTTTAACATCTAATTTTTGTGGATCTTTGTTTTATGCTATAAACTTGCATAGTATTACAATCAAAATTGTTGATATCCTTGTATTAATTTTTTTTTTAATTAAAAGAAAAAGTTTTAACACTGTATGTCAATATTTCTGGATGAATTTTATAAAAGGCATTAACTTTCTCAAACTACTACTTTTAATATTATTTTACGGATTTTGACAGTATTTTATCGAGAAAACCATATAGAATAATGTTTATATTTTTTTCAACTAATGAATAAACACAACACCCTTATAAAAAATCTTCCTTCACTCTGGTTGTTTGTTTCTTATTCCCTTCACAAAACAATGCCTCTCAATGATTTTGACAATTCTACTTTCTTTATTTTGATTTATAATGTGAAAAATGTATGCTTTAAAATTATGTGACATTATTTTGCCAATATTGCCATTATTCTATCAAGAAAACTGTACTTAATAATCTTTAAAAGTTTTTTACAACCAAAAAAAAAAACAATACAACAATAAGATATGTGCTTATTGGATGTTTCTTGTTCTCCACACAAGAGAACATCTGTCAACAATTTTGACAGTTTTAATATTTTCATTTTGGAATCTTTAATTACATATTTATAATTTTTTTTTCCAAAAAATATTTATGAAAATATTAATTATCTTAAAATAATGATTCAGATTTTATTAGAAATACTTTTACACAAAAACCAACTGAGAAAAAAAATCAACAATATATAGCTGCAATTTGTAATTGGATGACAAAAATATGTTTTATGTTGAAAGTTATCTTTGCAATTATAAAAAAAAAATCATTCAATTTTAGCAATTTTTGTTTACTTTAATAATGTGATAAATTATTAATTTGTATTTTAGAAAAGGTTTTTAGACAACAAAAAAGATTTTCCAATAACATTACATGTCAATACCATAATTATAATTTTTTTTTTTTTAAAAAAAGTTATTCTATTTACACTAAAGACAAAGATATTGTAATGCAAACAATATATGTATAATTTTGAGTGGAATTTGCAGTCTTGGAAAGTATATCTTTCTTAAAGTGTTGCACTAGTAATGATATAAATGACCTGAAAATGATGTACCCTAGTGGAATAGTGAAAATGAAAATTCAAGTTGGGGATCTTAATGATGCAATCAAATTTAGTTTATCCATATTAAGTTTATCTAAAATTATATATAATCCACTTATTAATTACATTATGAATTTAATTCATTAAACGATAATTCAAAATTATAATACTTTTCTTATGAAATGATCTATAAAATTATATTTGTGTACCTTTGCACAAATGTACTTAATAAAAAAATTATTTATCAGCAAATATAAATGTAAAATATTAAAAATATCATCTCTATATAGATCATTATAATTTGTAAGCTACATTAAAAACATGTAAATAGAAGACTTAAATAAATGTGATGAGGTTAAGAAGGATTACATAAATTATTATAAAAAATTATCTTAGAAAGAAATAGTAAATAATATGTGTTAGAATAAAACTACAAAAAATATTCATGTAGCATTGTATATTTAGTTCTGATAATTAAGAGGATTTTAAAATATTCATATAAAATTATAAATGATATTTTAAAAAGAATATTAGTAAAATACTAGCTATAATATGTTGACAAATTTGTTGGGGTGTAGATGATATGGTAATATTAAAAAAGGGTATTTAAAAAAAATGGATTGCAAATTGAAAATTTAATTAAAGTTCTAAAGTAAAATAGAAAAGATATATAAAAAAAATATCAAAGTGTTTGATGGAGAAAAAAATAATCAAGTAGTAATAAATAATATTTTGCAAAGCAAAAGAAGATGAACAAGTAAATCAAATGTATTAATATAATGTTAAAAATAATTTTGAAAGAGAGTTTGAATTTAAAATTTATGAACAGTGGATTGATGAAAGAAAAAGACTGCAAATGTTTATATAGAACCATTATATTTAATAATAGTAAAAACAAAAAATTATTTTTGGATACTATAAAAAAGATTAAAGAAATCGAGAAACAAATTTATGAAGCAGGAATAAAAATAAAAATGTCAACATAATTAAAAATGAAATAATGTTTTAAAAAATAATGTTTATATGGAGCAAACTAAAGTAAACAAAGAGAAAATAAAGAATGTTTGAAGAACATAGGAGTAAAAAGAATAAGAAAGAAATGACTTGTGAATTATGAAATGCAAAGGTAAAACAATATAAGTATAAGAAAGAACTTGATTAAATAGTTAAAGAGTTTATTATTTGGATGAAGGAGAGTAAATAAATTAATATATATTACAGAGATTATTTCAAGAAAAGATGGATAGTTTGGAAGATGTAGATTGAGGAGATTAATAGATAAATTTAAAAAACAAAAAGAAAAAGGTCAAAACGTTACGTCAGCTGAAATGATAAATATAGAAAATATACAGGGGTTTGCTTTATAAAAATTTATAAATATATATATATTCCAGCTCAAAGAAAAGCTGTGAGAATTAAATTACTATATATATATTTTTATTTATATTGATTATATATATATATATATATATATATATATATAATCAATAAAATAAAAACTTCTTATTGGGAGATATTTAGACTGATGCACATTGTTGCAAAGAAGATGATGGAAGGGAGATGATTTACACAGAGAAAATCTAGGCTGGAATGTAAAGAAAACAGACTTATAGATTTGGTTGAAGAACTGTTCTGCTTACTAACATAAAGTTGGAAGAGGGAGTGTGATAAAGGAAACTAAAAATATTTCAGGCTGCCAACTAGCTTAATATATATACCAATAACTACCATAGTTTATAAATATTTACATATATATTAATGGATGGAATTAGATTCAAAATGGATTAAGTTCAGAAAAATTAATATCAAATACATTGTTAGATTTATTTCAATTGTTTGAAATGTTTTATAGAAAATAAGCTCTTACCTATTTATTTTTACACATAAAATGATTTAAGATAGAGTGACTAAGAAATAAATATGGAGCAATCTTTAAATTATCAGAATAGATTTAGATTTGTTAAAAATGACGTCAAGTGTTTCTTTTACAAGTGTGAATTTTATAAATATGGCTCAAGTGAGATTCTTCATTATCATTGTTATTTTGCGTTTAAAAGAATTGTAGCTTAAGATATAAATAAATAAGATATAAAAAATTTTATAGTCCAAACTGGAAGAATACTTTCTAACATGACTCTCTTTTTTATAAATAGTATGGCATTTTTTTAAAAAAAGTATAAAAAGTATGGAGTTATTATTAGAGAATATATAAAAAGATAAAAAAAAATCAAATTGAAATATAAAAAGTAATACTGATTGATAAAAAATATGAGGCATTTATTTTCAAGAAGTAAAGGATAAAAATATTTGGCTACTTTACTAAAAAAAAAAAAAAATGTTAAAAAGTTTTTTTTTTTAAATAATATTTTTATAAATATTTGAAATACAGGCATTCTTCATATACCTAGAGCTTAATTGTAAATATAGGGATTTGGACTCAGACTTTCAAGCATCCTTCATCTATCCACACTATATCATACCAATGATACACAAGACCACGCATATGCAGAAAAAATAAATAATCATCAATATATGTATTTTGTGCTGAACCAGCACTCATTAGTTGGTCCAGATTATTATCTCCCACACACATATGTAAATAGTACTCAATAATATTGACATCAGCATGGGATTTCAGCTTTCCATCATTAGATTTTCAATGGTATGGATGGCTTAGGAGTTGGAGATTGGAGTAGATTGAAACATGTCCATTAAAGTATGAAGATTTTTTATCTTAATATAAACTGAGCACTCATTATATATATGTGTGTGGGAGATGATAATCTGAACCAACTGATGAGTGCTGGTTCAGCATGACATATGTATATTGGTGACTATTTCTTTTCTGCATGTGTGTGGTCCTTGTGTATCAGTGGTATGAGATAGTGTGGATAGATGAAGGGTGCTTGAACATCTGAGTTTTTATGTAAGCAGCAGACTAAAAAGTAAAAAAAATAAATAAAGTAATCTGATTAAAATCATGCTGTGTTATTTTATTAAAGCATTGGGGGCCTTTTTGATTACTATGGTCTCAAATGCTTTGATAAAATGACACATGTTTTTAAACGGATTTCTTTTTTTTTTACATTTTAGTTTGCTGTTTTCATAAAATCATTTTTATTTAAAAAATCTATTTTTATTTTTTTTTTTTTTTTAGTTATAAATAAAACATATAATTTCAAATTAAATAAAATACTTTTCTTCATCAGACTTTGTTAATCATCTTTTTTATTGTTTTTGTTCTCTTCACCAGAGAATGCTTGCTATAAATGATTTTTGCTGTTTATTTTTTTCATTTTGATTTTGGAAATAAAAAACAAACATATAATTTATTCTCTAACATTGTTTTACACATTTATTATTTGTTCCCAAAATATTTATAAAATATTAATTATTTTAAAAGGATGATTCAGATTTTACTAGAAATCATTTACTTTTAATTAATTAAATAAATAAATATTTCCATTGGATCAGTTGTTAAGTAATTTCTCTAAAAAACTAAGGACATAAGTTGGGGTTATCAACAGAAACATTTTTTTTCTGACTATTGCATAGATCATTAATTATTTTAATAATTTTTCAGGTAAATAAAATCCAAAAAAGTAGGTAGATATGCATTGAGTCTTGAATTGTGTAATGCAAATGAAAAAAGTAGAATGGTTAGAAATATATAAGATTGAAAACAGATTATTAAAAATAGGGTTTAATGTGATTATATGTAGAAAATGCATTATGAATGCATATTTGTGAGAAGTAAAAATGACTAGAAAAATATAAAAAGTCAATAAAAACAAACATAATTTAAAATTATATAAAAATAAAAATAAGATGTAAAAGATTTTTTAAATAACACTTTTATGTAAATAGCTAACTAAAAAGTACAAAATAACAATGTAATCCCCTCTTCAATAATTTGTTATTTTTGGAAAATATCAGGAATCTTAAAAATAAGGGCTTGTTATAAAACAGTTGGAAATTGCAGGAATAACATCATTTATGATCTTTTTCATTTTTATGATTTATTTCAGCATCTAAAGCTTTAATTAAATAAAAATATCCCTGCAATTTCCAATTGTTTTATAACAAATATAGATATTTAAAATCTCTGATATTTTCCAAGAGTGACAAATTAACCATGAGAAAATTACTTTGTTATTTTGTACTTTTTAGTTGGCTATTTACATAAAAACATTATTTGAATACAAGTATAATTTACATACTTGAAGTTTAGAGTAATTATAGGTGATTTGAATACAGACTATCAAGTTACCTTCAGCTATTCACTCTATCTCATACAATGATAACCATGACCATACTCATATGAAAAATTAAATGATCTCCAATATATAATTATTTTGTGCCAAACCATTACTCATCAGTTGGTCCATCATCATTTTCCACACACACACACACACACACACACACACATATATATATATATATATAATCAGAGCATGGTTTCTTGGATATGCTTCAATCTACTCTACCCATCAACTCCTCAGCCATTCATATAATTGAAAATATGATGATGGTACACCCAAATTCTTTGTTAATGCCAATATTACTGGCATGCCCATTTTGACTTTAAGTTACTCTGACATCTCTTGTATAAGATTTTGTCCATTTAAATACTGAAAAGAGGAATAGAGCAACTTATAAGTGTTGTTTAGCACAAAATACATATATTTGAGATCATTTTTCTTTTTTACATGTGTGTGGTCATATATATCCCTTGTATGAGACAGAATGGATAGTTAAAGGAAGCTTGAAAGCCTGTGTTTAAATCCCCTATAAATATATGCATATAAATTTTACTTGTATTTAAATATTACAGATTCAACCTGTATAATGCATATCCCTCTTGTGTGTATTTAAATGGACAAGATCCTATATATGATGGGTCAGAGTGACTTAAAGTCAGCATGAGCATGACAATGATATTATCATCAACAAGGGACTTGGGCATCCATTTTCAGATTTTCAATGATAAAGATGGCTGAAGAGTTGAATGGTGGAATAGATTGAAGTCTTCCATTAAAGTTTGAAGATTTGCTATCTTATTATAAAGTGGGGAATGATTTTATTTATATATATATATATATATATATATATATATATATATATATATATATATATATATATATATATATATATATATATATATATATATATATATATATATATTATAACCTACACTCCCAACACCACTCATATACATTACATGAGCGAAATGCCCAGGCGCCAGTTCTATTAATGAATAGAACAATATAACAAGATATATAAATACAAAATTATTATTGAGACTCTTCAATTAAGTCTATGTTCAGCTCAGCTCAGCTCAGTGGGAGGCTATAGGAAGTCCAAAAGATACATGAGTATAAGTAAATGAAAGAAGAAATATTACAAAGCATTAAATATAATGTAAATCCTTTTTATTAATTAATTGTGTGATAAAGAATCATAGTGTTTATTGGTACAGTCTATTAAAATATACTTTAAACTTAATTTCTTCCTTCATCCAAATATAACATATATCATCTTGCTATAATTATAATACTAAACAATTCTATGACTTGGCATATCACAATCTAAACATCTACCTTAATGCCAATCAAGAAATAAACAATAAGATCTCAGGGAATTTAACAAACACAGTGGAATTAAATAAAATACATTGGCCCATAAATTATAATCCTAAAGTATGATAAAATGTAATGAAACAAATTGACTAAAATATTCTACTGTGTTTCAATAATAAGATAATGACAGGAATAGGGTATTTTAATTTCATATCATCATCTAACAAATATACTAACTTGGCAATCTTTCTAATACGTTTATCCAGTGGCAAATGTTTCTTAAAATGTTTGGATTAAGAAAACAATATTGTCAGACACCAGCAAATTTGATATTATAGTTATAAAACAATATATATAATTTATAATAGATGTGTGGAATGTCAAGATGTGGAAATGGAAAACACGAATGTATACAATAATAAGTCCAGACACAGTTTTAAGATTTTAAATAAATAAAACAAATCATTTATTACACTAAAATAAATTTGGTTTAACATGATATTTACAATTGAACTACTTGTCTTACAGATTTTTAAATTATCAAATAAATTTTGAGCATCAGTTTGGGTTTATTCCTATTATCAAAGCAAATTAACAACAAAACTTAAATATTCTGACTTCGAACACATGCTTTGCCTACATGTTTCATCTACATGACACTAAATAAACAACATGTTATATTATTAGCACAAAAAATACTTTTGAGAGGATATTACTATTGATTAATAAAATAAATCAAATTAATTATATTTGGCTCTCAACAAAGCAACTTTCTCTAATTGACTAAATAATCACTTTCAATTACGTATACCTTTCATGCATAGCAACAAAATCATGTTCATTCTGATGATTTGATGATTTATAACCTTTATTTAAATAAATACACTGTATTTTAAAATATTTATTTCCCGTTTTAATCCCAATAACTTTATACTTCTATTTAAATGAATGTAATGTATTTCAAAACGTTTATTTCTCATTTTAATTTCAATAACTCTATACTTTATATACGCGGTATTATTTATATTACGTGTGTGTGTGCGTGTGTCAAGCAACAATGATAGAAAATAATCTTTTCTACAAACTCTCTATTCATCAAGAAAATATCATACAATTACTTTATTTCGGACAATGTCGTAATTCATCAATAAAATAAGACACTAATATTACATCAAGAATTAATTTAACAATTTATCGGGCCACATATTAATTAACACAGAGCTATATTTTCATGATTATACAGACTATACGTTATAAGGGAAATCTACATGGGGAGCAGATAAACTCTTACTGAACACTTCTACAATAATTCATCTGATTCTAAATACACTGTTGGTGGGGAACCTTTTCCTCATCACCAAAAATATAAGAAAAACGTCACATAACTTCCTAAACATCATTTAATCATACTTCAACAATAACTCATCTACTTCTAAATACACTATTGGTGGGGAATCTTTTTTCCTCATCACCAGGGCTCTAAGAAAGCTTCACTTAACATCGAAAAATATCATTTAATAATAGGCATATAATATAAACTAGGCTCTACTCATGGAAAAACTTATACTAAATAAGCAAAATCTTTTATCCCTACAAACATTATAATGCAATCAGATTTCTTTCCATTCTCAAAGCTTTTCTAAATATCGAACATTATAAATACATGCTGGCAGATAAATACATACAGATAACATACCAGTCCATTCAACTCAGTAGAATATGACAGCATCCGAAATTTATACATAAAATATTCACAAACTGAACTTTATCAAACAAATGTCATAATTGTGCAAAACAGACACACACCCGCGAATAAAAGCATATATAAAATTAACTCTAAATTACACACTATGCAGGCAACATGGTAATTAAATATTGCATCAAGGTATAACTTTTAATTCAGAATAAACTTTAGGTTACTTTTTAAAATTTAATGGTTATAATTATTAGTTCGTTCGTTGATTTAAAAAAGAACAAAATTCTCACTTTGAGATAATAAAGTATACAAAATAAATATAAAACTCTCTAATAATATATTTAAAAAAATATTTCTTTCTTTTAACTTCGTAAAAGAACAATAAGACTTATTTGTACAAAATCAATTTTTTACCAGCGTATTCCTCATTTGGATACGCTTCGGAGACAATCTTGAAGGTCAAAATAACCCAAATTATAAATAAAACATAATAATAAGTAAGCCTATTATCAATAATATACATTAATAATCACAAGCAATAAAAAATAATAATAAAGAAACAAAAGTTATTTGTTTTGTAACTTAAAATAAAAGTTCACTTGCAAAGCTCTGCTCCAGGTTTATGAAACAATATGGGACACATTCCAAACTGAATTTAAATAAAATAAACTTCTGCAGGATAACTTAAAAATATAATCATAACTTAAATATGACCTAGCACCTCCAGTGTTCATAGCATATCTATTTGAGGTACCAAATCACATACACAAGCAATTAATTTCTCCTTTATTATACTGAAAATATAAGACATTCTCCATTGTAGTTCTAAATTAAATACGTAATTATTCTTAGTAGTTTTCTTGAATAGCATTTAACACTTTATAGTCTATTATACGCATGGTTTATTCTTAAATATTGTCAATTAAGATACCATGATTCCTTAGTAATTCCACAATTAATAATACTTTGTTTTATATTCCATCTTTATCAAAAAGAACAAAAATTACCAGCATTTCTATTCTTCCATTCGATTTAAGCAAATACTTAATTTGAAGTAACTCATATTTTATTTCCTTCATTTAAAATTATGTATTATTTCCAGAAATACCAGATAAATAAATACTGTTATCTCTTTATGATGAATTTAAATGTGGCATGATTTATCAAAATATGCATATCCTTAATTTTATGTTTAATCCTCACAAAAACATAACATGGAAAATAGTGAAAAATTAAAATATATTCTGTAAAATAGTTCTGCATGCCTTTTCCAGATATATTAAAAGACACACATTGGTTAGTGATACAACAATAATATTCATGCAATTTATTCTTATTTAAAATGACAATTAAATGAAGTAATGTAGACTGGACGTTATCAACATACATTTTTAAAAGAGCAATAGTTATGAAGGGGTTAATTCAAAAATGTTTAAATCAAAGAGAGCAAAGTAAACTATGTATCTTTTTAAAATTTAGAATTGCATCCTAGTTAACTTTTCCCATAATAAATTTCTTAAGATCCTTTCGAAGTTTTACTCCAAAGTCTTTTTTTAAAAATCAATTTGACTTCATCAACTGGCTTTAATTTTCACAATAATGAGCCACTGTTTACTGGCTACAATTACAATACATAATAAGCAAATTTCTACTGGAGATCTTTGTTAAATAGCTCTCTTTAGCAAAAGGTCATTTCCCTTCACAAGGTTACTCCCATGCTTCTTTTCTATTTAAGCTAATTACATATTCAAAAAAAATCTTTTCTAAAAAAGAAAAAAAATCACTCTGATTAAATCAAGACAAAAATAATAATAAAATAAATAGTTTTTACAAACTTGAAAGAAAAATGAATATTAATTAACTATTAAACAAAAATGATTAATAATTTATTTAATTTGTAAAATAATTCATTGATTCAACTATCTATTAATCATTGGAAAGAAATATATATCTGTTAAATTATTAAAGATAATTACTGTAATTTAAATGTTTTTATTGTACATGTACTATTGTTTGCTGTTATTAAAAGATGAATATAAAATGAAACATAATACAGACATATATGCATGCACATGTACTGCAACCTAAATATTAAACTATCCTAACTAAATATAATTGAAATGGCTATTAATTGTTGACAAAAGGATAAGTATTAAAGAATAAGGATTTTAAAACCATTCAACCAATATTACATTAACATAAAATAACTTTGCATTTCCTGCCCAAATATACCAATTCTTATAATAACAACCCCTCTCTCTGGCATTAAATACTTCACTAACCACAATAATAATAATGAATACTTATAAAGTGGTCTACCAACTGCATAAGCAACCCATATCTAAGCTTCAAACAATCTCCAGCAAAAATTTTAAAATTCTAAGGCTATTTCATTTTTTTAATATAATATAACTATTCAATGCAGATACAAAGCATCTCAATTCCTTGTGCCCATTCAGATGGTCACAATATATATATATATATATATATATATATATATATATATATATATATATATATATATATATATATATATATATATATGAGAGATGATGATCTGGACAAACTGATGACAGCTGGTTCAGCACAAAATACATATATTGGAGATCATTTATCCTTTTCACATGTATGTAGATATGTGTCTAGATTATATGAGATAACAGTGAATAGCTGGAGGGAGGATGAAACTCTGTGATTAAATCCCTCACAATTACACAAAATCATTATTTAAAAAATATTTGGTCCAACTTATTTTTTTTTTACTATTTATTTGTATATTATTTTAAAAATAGTTGAAACTACAAAAAAAATCTGACAAAAATTATAATTTAATAAAAAAGATGTATTGGTGGTTAGTAAACTAATTGAATTGGTTTATATTGTTAGAAATTTAGGGACATTAAACAAACTCCAAATTGTTTACTTATTTTATATTAAAATTGGAATGGCTATACAGTTTATTTTTTTGAATGTATATAGTTCATTTATATTTTTAAATATTAGGGGTAAACATTTTATTTAATTGTTTTATATTTGAGTTAAAAATTAATAAGATATTAAATGCTAACTCAGTTCTGACTAGAGTTTATAATTTATAAACAAAAAAAAATCATTTTTATAATAAACATTATAATTGTTAAATGTAATAAAATTTATTGGTGTGAAAGGATGGTTAATGAAATAGTATATTCTTTTGGCATACATTTCATAGCTGTATAAATTAATTAAATGTTTAGAAAGAAAATTTATTAATTTGAAAGGGTGATGTTTTAAAATATTAACTTAATAGTATTATCATTTAAAGTCATTACATACTCTTTTTATAATTAAAAAGATTTTATTAAATAAAAATATAAAAATAAATTCTAAGTGTTTAATTTAAAAATATTAAATTTAAAGAAGTGGCAATTAGTTTTAAATTATTTGCAAGTAGCCAAAAATGGTTTCTTATCACAAATAACTGTTATGTTCATGTAAACAAAGTTGTCAGCTTCTGAATTTAAAAAGGAAGACCTTGTATTTTAAACTCTCAACATGAACTTATAAATAAATATCTTTATCCAAGCAATTGAAAACTAAGACTCAAGTGGAAAATTTGCTTCTTCATATTGCCATTTATCATAAATAGAATTATTGTAAACAAAGGCAAAACTCTCCATACAGTAGTGGCACCCTGTGCCAAACAGAGTAATCAATGGATGCCAGAAGGCTTGGGCATAAAATCCCTATCTAGTGCCTACTCCTCCAATATCCACAAGCCACAAACTAGTCTGGGGATATTGGAGGAGTAGGCACTAGATAGGGAGTTTATGCACAAGCCTTCTGACATCCATTGCTTACTCTGTTTGGCACAGGTTGGTGCTACTGTATGGAGAGCTTTTGCCTTTGTTTACAACAATTATGTGCTAGTATAGAGATGGTAATTATGTGATAAATAGAATTATCTCATAACCATCAACTACTACAGAATCATGATTCTTTTCTACATTTTTGTTTTGGCCTATCTTCTATATTTCAAATCAAGTACCATTATAAAAGAAGGATTGTCTTCTGTAGCTTGAATTTGGATAACATTAACATTCACTACTGGTAAACAAGTTAAAATTAGTAAACAATCTATAAATATTTATTAAATATTTTTTATTTATAATAAATTATTTTTGCACAAATATTATGCTGATATTAATTATTTTAAATTGTCATTTCATAAATATTGGATCAATCACTATATGTGTAATTATCAAAGCTATATGCTAGTAATATTTTCAAATGTTGTAAATATAATGTTCAAAAATAATACAGATATAATAAATAAATAGTTTATTTTATTTTATAAATGTCACATTTCAATACAGATTATGAAATTTATAATCTGTGTTATTTAATGATATTTATAATTGTAAATAACGATTATTTAAATAGTAATATATATATATATATATATATATATATATATATATATATATATATATATATATATATATATATATAATGTTTATATATATATATTCTAACCTTGCTCTCGTGCATCCTCACTTCCAGATAATATATGATATAAAATAAAACAGGTTCTATCTCAGTTAATAATTAATAACTAAAATATTCAGAATTAAAATTAAAATATTTCACTAGCTCAAATTTAAAATACGAATAACGTTCAGTTTATAAAAATAAATTAAATAAATATTTAATATTTTCATGAGAATTGAAGTGAAAATACAGGCGACAAGATAGATTACATTGAGCCAATATCCCACAGGATACTATCTCAATGGCATAAGAACACTATCCCCCCTTTATTACTATTTCAAATAACAAACTCATAGTATTCTTACGACTTTAATAACTTCTACTCACTAAGATTAAACTAATAATTAAATCTTAATCTTCTATTTATAATAATCTAGCTCAAATAAAATAATCTCAGGTTCATAAAGTTTATTTTAAGTTAATAAAAATACGGTAGTAAATGATGAGAAGAGATTTTATGTCATAATCTACTACACTGAAACTAATAATAATAAATAACAGTAATAATATTCTTCATTGTTTAACTAATTCTGTATATCTTTTCTTTTTACTATAATTTTATTACCATAATAAAATAATGAAATAATATAATACGATGTTATATCTTCATGTAATGATATAATAAATATGTGGTAGCATTTTAATAATCTGACAAACAACATATGTGTGGCAACTGATAGCATATAATTTAATATAATATTGTGATAACTGATTTATGACCAATAAAATAATGTAAGATTATGATTATTTAATTATAATGAATACCAATAAAATATTTAAAATTCTTAAATAATTCTCTATTTATCTTTTTGTGCAAAATTATATATTTGTTTCAATTATTATGCATATATCATGATTTCATGCAGCGATGTGGAGAAATAAATAACTTGGACACAAAATTTTTGAAATAACAAAATTTAACAAAGTTTATTACTAACAACAAATAAATAAACAATTTATTTACACTATTTACAGTGGATATCCTTAACTTTTTTACTTTACAGTTTGATCTACCAGGTTATAAAAAAAATAATTTATATTTCAATTATCTCTTTATTTAGATTTAGGACAAAATTTTAAAAAAATGTTACTATTTGGTTTTTCATTATGGTTAACTTATTACAAATATATTTATCTACTTTATTATCAACAGCATTTTATCCTTAATATTATTAAACTATCTTATTTTAAAAAATTCATACTTAGAAAAACATTCTATAGAAAACAAAATTTTATAATGAGTATGGACTTCTCAAAATATTAAAAAAAATCTCATCTTGCAAAGTCAAAGATGTTACACAAAATATTATCCAAAATTCAGTACTAGAATTTAGTATTTATCACACAATGTTTACTAATCATAATATATTCTTCTTTAAGCCTTACTTTAGTATGATATAAGTGTAATCATCAATATATTTCTGTTAATCAATAAACAAAAAATATATTATGCATATTGTTTACATAATTTACTTTGTACTATTGTATTTTAAAAATATGCAATACTTATTTTCTCTTAAAAAAAATAATACTAAAGCATTTTAAAATTATCATCACTTTAAAGAAAATATCTTTGTGTAGATACCTTATTTTAAAAAAGTTTATATTTTATTTCCGAAATAAAATTCAAAATATATTCTATGATTCTTTTCTTTCCTTAGGATACTTTGGATCTTCAATTTTAAGTTATAACGTCCTATTTCTTCTAAGCAAATAAACCAATCTTATACAAAATGATAGCATAACCTAAGTTCTAAATTATTTATCATTTCTCTTAAACATATCTTACTGAATGATGCAGTTACATGAAATAAAAATAGCGAAAACAGATGCATAGGATTAAGGAAGAAAGCTAGAGTATTACTCTTAACATATCTCAAAATCATGGCACAGTGTGAAGAGGTATGACATTTACCTGCCAAATATCCTCTAGTACAGGGACGATGTTAAAGCTATTTCTTCAGCTTTATTAGAACATCAAATCTTTAAAGAAATATAAACACTGTTCAAATAAAATGTGTATCAGTCATAGAGCTTTGTTAACTATGCTGATATTCACATAAAGACTAAATATTATTTCCATTCCTTACATCCTATTTCTTAAAACATCATCTTGGTTTCCTATTCACTACGTACTTCCAAGCCACTATCTCAACAATATTTCTCAAGATTTTCCACATCTTACATCATAAATAACTATCTGCATTAACAAAACAATAAATAAAATTCATTAATAGTTAAACAATCTAGCTGTTCCACAAGAAAAGTCTGCTTACTTCATTATTCTATATGTCTAATCATATACAATCTACTTAGACAATATTTGAATATCCAATAACATGAAAATTTTAAAAGAATCACATAATTATTTGTTATGTTGGATTATATCACTAATAAATAAAAAAAATCATCGTATGCATATTTTCAAATCAATCCTATCTCATAATGTTTTTTTTAAAATGTTGTATGAAATGCAGTACATATAAGTAAAAAATGTTTACACTTCATTCTTCCAATTTATGGATTATCTAAAGAAAACAAAAAAATATATACATTATAAATTATCAATAGTTATTATTATTACCAATAACCTTTATCTAGTCATTGTGTTCAGTAGGCTTCCTTTATCCACTTTGAGCATTGCAGATATAAAAAAAAATTCACACCCATACACTTTATATTAAAATATTTTTAGCTAAATTATTAGATTGTTATATTATAAAATTTTAATATTAATAAATTAATGTTTTTATGTTTTTCCTAATCTTATATAAAAATTTAGATTTAAACTAGGTTAACAAAATAAAAGAATCAAAACTATAGTTACATATTTTCTTGACGATAGTTCCTGATAAGTGCAAAATGTTTATTATTTTCTCTAGAGTTTTTAAAAATGTTCTCCTCCAAGCGTGTTAAAGTTTAAAATAAAAATAATTATTAATCCATTTAATAAAATTTATAGAAAATAATCCTTGGTTTTAGTATTTAGGACGATAATTATTAAATCATAATATTAATTAATCCCATGAAGTTTTTTTAAGTATTTTCTCTGCCAGCGTATCCATGCATATTCCATCTAATTTAGCTTTAGTTATCTGATAAACTTTTAAGTACTATTTGTATTTTTATGGATCCATCTTTTATTCAACTATATGTTCACTTTTTTATATAAGTTTCCTTCTTAATACATTTAAACTTTCGTTTGGTATTTTTATATATCACTTTAAAAAAAAAAAATGTTACCTTCAGAAAGGATATAACATTTTACTCCTTTTGATATAATATTATATAAAATAATTCATGCAATATACAATTGTCTTATTACTATTTAAATAATAAATCTTGGATAAGCTTATAAATAATAATGCGTCTCCAATTTTTTCATTAGACTCCGTATGATGTCCGAGCTGTTGTTTTTTTTATGTACCAAAACAGTTCTTCAGTGAAATATTAAAATAAAGCTGTATCAATAAATATTCCAAACATTTTTACAGTATTACAATTTCTATCCATTTTATTCCACAGTATATCCATTTTTATTGCGAAGTTTAGGTTAATTTTTTAGATAAAATACGACTGGCAAGTAACTTTTAAAAAATTAGAAAATCATCTCCATGAAGTTTCTAAAATATATTATTTTTTTAACACCCTCTTTTGCAAAAATACTCTTAAAAATTATCAATTAGTTTTTTGCAAATAAAACGATAAGAAAGTACTAAAAAAAAAATTGACTAAAATAAAAATTTTAAAATATATACTATCTTTTTGATAGTTATAATTTACCTTTCTCTGGTTTCAATACATTATTAATCTCCCCTTATACCCCCGTGCAATTCATATTTATAGTCTGTAAGAATACCTCATTTGATTGGTTGATTCTTACTTTAACTTGAGAACAAATTTACATATTTTCAGTTTATAGCAGAATTGAATTTTCAAAATTAGAAATAATGACGTAATGAACTTAAAATATTATTTAAAATACCACTTTTAATTCAATTATAACTTTATTTAAATTATTTAATCTTTTAAAATAACTTTTAAAATAACATTTAATAACTTATTCCATTTCTTAATATTCAATTTATCTATTTTTATTTAAATAAAATATTTAATTTTTATATTATGAATGTATTCGTCTTTATTACATCATTTAAGCATTTGGAAATAACTACGTAATATTTTAATATTCACTTCTATGATAAATAATCATTATATCGAACTCTATAATACACAAACTTTGTTATTAAATTCTAACAAGTGTGTGTGTGAAAGTATACATTAAAAGTCACATGATTAATAACTTTGACAGACGATTTTTAATCTATTTCTCTGAACTAGACTAATAAAATTGATACACTTATTATATTATATAAAATAATTATAAAAAATTTGGAAGAATAATTTTAAAAATATAGAACTAGATATAATTTTCACCATCATAAAGTTTATTTTTAAAATATACTATATTAATTTTGACTATTTAAATATGACTATAAATTTAAACATAGCATTTATTAAATTATCAGTTTTAAACTATTAAAGTCGAATTTATTAAATATACTTTTAATATTTATAGCTGTATTATTTAATATGGACAGCTTTTACAACCATATGAAACAATATTTTAAGCTTTACATAACTATTTTTAAATGATTTTATATACTACGTATTCTCTTTAGCTTCAAATTGTACTTTAAAGATATAATTGACTTAATACAATTACCATATTAAAAGAACATATTCTAAATTTAAAATTTTTAGTAATTGACTGTTGTGAACTATTGCCGACCTATAGAAAAGGGCACAATATACATATATATATATGAAATTTGACTGATACTGTAGGTATTGGCAACTGAGATATTATTGATGTGTTAGCTTGATATTATTTGTTACTTCTAATTATAAATTCCTATGATTTCATTTTGTAATGATTTAATTTTAGAATTGAATGTTTTTTTTTAAGCATGGGTAATGCTTACATCTTTATCAATAATATGGCATAATAAAGAATTGATATTTAAATATTTTACATAAGAAGTTTTCATAATAGTTGTTATTTAATGCCATTACTTAGAATATTACAGTAGAGAATTAAGCTTATATATAACAAGAATTTCCCCTGTTGCTTAATTTTATATCCCTCATGTACAGGTTACTGTGATAATAGGTACTGAGATAAGGATAGCTTGGTTTGTTTTGGAAATACTCATATTGTTAATCATACATGTATTTGTTGATTTTGATATATTACTTTAAATATTGGTAACTACAAGAGTGACATTGTTGTTATTGTTTTTTAAAATAAATTATTCTGTTTAATAATAAATTATTTTGTTTCTTTTGTTACTGACTATTACTTGAATTATAAAATAAAAAATTGATATGCCAAATTAATAGGTGTCTAAATGTAACACATGCTAGGAAAACTTGTATTTTATTTTAAGATTTATTATTAGTTGAAATAGTTTTCATTTTATATTCATAGCTTCCCAACAATTTGGTGTAATTATAACTTTGCTAGTAAACTTAACTTATTTCTTTGTTATTTTCTTATATAAGTATTAAATTACAATTGGTTATTGGAAAGAAGTCTACATTTATTATCTAGTGGCACTTTCTACTAAAGTTATGTATGAAACTATTTATCCATTAACCAATATTCCACCTTCATTGTTATTCCACCTTTATTGTTAAGAGAATATTGCCTTGACAACAGTTTGAGATAGTTGATTGTTATCTAAATTAAGATTGTCTAAGTTTTGACTAGTCTCTAATGGTTACTTATAAAACCATTTAGCCTTGTGCATTATTATACTTTTTACAATATATTGTAATGGTCATATTTGTACATTCACACAATATATATTGTAGTGATGAGATACAACCTGATACACCATCCAATTATTTAAGACACCCTGCCAATTGGAGCCACATATACATATTTGCTTAACCAATAAATTGCCAAGCAAATTATCATATAAACATTTTTTTCTTTCCAACACATACATTTATATAAACATCTTTTTATTTTTAAAGAAATAATATAAAAAAAACATTGAATTACTAGGGGAAACAGATAGGTATACTAACACTGAAATAAAACATGTTATATGTTACTAACTGGAAAGACTATACCAAAAACTTACACATAAACCTAAAAAAAAAAACAATGACTGAATTAAAATCTAATCACATAACAACCAATTATGGAAATGAAATTTAAAATATTTGTAAAGTATTTTTTTTATAATCCCATTTATATATATTACGTCTGCTAAACAATGAAAAATGTCAAGGTTGAAATGAAAAAAAAAAAACTTCACTCGTTCTACAATGTGTTATTAATTGCTCTATTGTCTTCTGCATTCAAAGATAGAACATTATTTATTTTTTTGCCTACAAATAAATTTGAATACAAAAATGGACATGTATGTTCGAATTTAAATGTACTTTTTTTAAATATTATTGAAAATGATCGAAGGCTGAACTTTTAAAGCAATCGTTTGAAGTGGAATAAATAATTTAAAGAAGAAGATGTAAATTATTTGCTAATTAGACAATTTTAGTTAAATTTACATTATTGCAATAATATTCAATAATTAATTGTTTTGATATATAGTAATATCGTCATTGAAGTCTTGAGAAGAAAATAAATCAACAAATATATATTATTTTTATACCACGATTGCTTGCTGAACAGTTTATACCATAGGGTAATAATACGTCATCAATAAGGCGATGAAAAGGTAAACATTTTACCTGCCCATTTAGAAGAAACTTGAAAACCATCTTTTGCCTTGGATAAAATGGCTATACAAATCCAAGGCAGGATAATTGAAGAACATTATTATTTTTTGACCCAGACAAGAAATTTCTATTCTTCGTGGGAGCAAAACTTCATCTCCATTCATAGGAATTTATTTGGCAAATAAACAGTTTCCAGCAGACTCATCGAACTTTAATTAACATAATGGGATAAGAATTGTGTTTTATATTTATTTTTTGTCTATTTGTAAATTTTGTGTATATTTTCATTTTCTACAATTGGAAGCCATTGTATTATAATTTTAGGGAAATTCTGTATGAGAGTAATGAGGGGGAAAATATTAGATTTCAATATTTTTTTTATCATCTTCAATTGTATAAAAAATAGAAAATTACTAATTTTGATCTCCCCATCTGACTGACTTTTGACAACTTAAGGAGAAATAGGAGGTAAGAAATTTTAATATTATCTCACAAGTAAGTAACGCACTATATAATGGTAAAGTTTAAATTAATTTATTTATTATTAATTAAGCTTACTTTTATATTGCTTTGATATCATTGATTTATAATCATTGATTTATCTGGACAATAAAGATTTTTTTGTTGTTGTTGTTATGTTTGTATATGTATATTTTAAATTAGCCAGCTAAAATCGCTATCACGTATACATATAATAATTTTACATATTCATTGTTGTAAATAATTGGTCAAGTACATGAACTTCTACCATTGGGTTTAGAGCAAGGATTTTATTTTTATTAATATCATTATAGATATCAATATGGTAGAAATTTATCCTTGACAAAATAAATTACGTGTATCAGATTTAATTGTTATTTATCTTTTATATTTTTGGTTAATCAATAAATGTTTATATAATTCGTTATTTTAATTTGGTCTCTAATTCATCATTATTTCCATAACCACCATCAGCTTTATAACTCTTCATTATTCACATACCCATCGTAAACATTATTATCTTATTTATTTTTACATTTATCAATATTATTATTATGATGGAGAAAATACATATACATATTTAAGTCATTCATTATAACTTTTAATACATATATACTTATACTGCACATGCATATTTTCTTTTATATATCTTATGGTTTTGGATATGTTTAATTGATTTTTGATAATTAATTATCACCTATATAGAGGCGCAATAACTATTAGTAGTGTGATCTTCTTCCCTGATAAGAGAGTTCGAGCAATTGCTCCCTGAGTTCAAATACTGTGGTATAATGTGGCTAGAAAGTGGTGAGAATTGGATGAACTGACCCAAATTGTATCTAAGTTAATAAAAATAGGTAGAGCTTGTATATTGGAAGTAAGTACAATCGTAGGTTATGTATTTCATCGCATAGTCACTTGCATCCTATCCGAAGACCCGAAGTCCGACCATAGTAAGATGCACTCCCTTATCTTTTCTGAAATCCACCAGCCCATTACAATATATATATATATAATAATGAATAAATCAAATCATATATCACATAAGTTGTTTTAAGCTTGTATTACAGATATGTAATATAGGGAACATACCAATTGCTCTAGCAATGACTTACTGATAAATGCTCTAAGAGAAAGCATTCAAAATGTCTGGCTAGAATAATACTTATCCCCAGATTAGTATTGATCTTTTGGCTCACCTCAGTGAGGTTCTAATAAGTTCAAACCCTAGATCTAAAATACCCAATTCAAAGCCAGCACTTATGTAATATGTAACTACTATGTAGAAAATCTGAAATTTTTAGACATGCAAATGTCTTTAAATCAAGATGTCTAAAATAAATAGCTATATGGGTCTGAAAACACTTCAGTCTTACCATATAGTAATAGTCTCAGCAATATAACATTGACAATGTATCAAGGGCAACATTTTAATAATAAATAGAGCTGGTCATACATTGTGTGACTTCTTTTATGTTTGTATTACAGATATGTAATATAGGGAGCATACAAATAGATCTTACAAGCTCTTATTGATAACTTCTGTAGGAGAAAGCATTCAAAATCTCTATCTAGAATAATCCCTATCCTCAGACCAGTTTCAAGCTTTTGGTTCACCATAATAAGACACTAGGACATTCAGACACTAGATTTAAAATACCTGACTCAAAGGCAGCACTTATAGAAAATCTAAAACTTTCTGGGACATAAATGTCATTAAATCCAGTTATGTAACTTAAATAGCTATATGGATCTGAAGACACTTCAGCCTCACCATATATTAATAGCCTCAGTAATATAACATTGTCAATGCCTCAAGGGCAACATTATACTAATCAATAAAGCAAGTCATGTATCATATGACTTGTTTTAAGCTTTTATTACAGATATGTAATATAAAGAACATTTAACAATAGTTTGATATGTGCCATAGGAGAAAGCATTCAAAATCTTTATCTATATCTAGAATAATTCCTATCCCCAGACTGGATTCAAGCTTTTGGCTCAACTCAGTGGGGTTCTAAGAACATTCTGACACTAGATCTAAAATACCTAAATCAAAGCCAGAACTTATCTAATATGTAAATATTATATAGAAAATCTGAACTTTTACATGTAAATGTCTTTAAATCAAGCTATCTAACTTAAATAGCTATATGGGTCTAAAAACACTTCAGCCTCACCATATATTAAAAGCCTCAGAAATATAAAAATTGTAATATTGCCATTGAGTTTTTGGCAAGATTATATTGCTGAGGCTATTAACATTGAGTGTTTTCAGACCTATATAGCTATTTAAGTTTGATGGCTGGATTTAAAGACATTTACGTGTCTGAAAATTTCAGATTGTTTACTTAATAATTAGATATTAGATAAGTACTGGCTTTTAGATCTAGTGTCTGAATGTTCTAGTGCTTCACTGAGGTGAGCCAAAAGCTTGAAACTGGTCTGAAGATGGGATTTATTCTAGATAGAGATTTTGAATGTTTTCTCTTACAGCATTTATCAATAAGAGCTTGTTAGAGCTATTGGTACACTTTCCATATTACATATATGTAATAAAAAATCATGATATATGATATGCTCTATTGATTATTATAATTTTACCCTTGAGGCTTTGACAATGTTATATTGCTGAGGCTAATAATATATAATGCGACTGAAGTATTTTCAGACCCATATAACTATTTAAGTTAGATAGCTGAATTTAAAGACATTTATGTGTCTGAAAATTTTAGTTTTTCTACTTAATAATTGCTGGCTTTGAGTTGTGCGTTTTAGATTTAGTGTGCTCTAATGCCTCACTGAGATGAGCCAAAGGATCAAAGCCAGTCTGAGAATAGGAAATATTCTAGATAGATATTTCGGTTACTTTATCTTAGGGCACTTATTAATAAGAGCTTGTTAGAGCTATTGGCAGGCTCCCTATATTACACACACACACACACACATATATATATATATAATAATTCAAACAAATATATTTGTTTGAATTATTATTATATAATTTAAAAATACAGACATTTAATGGTTGTAGTTATTTATATATATATATATTACAATTCAATAAAAAAATATAAATGAATATTTAACTTATTACGATTTAATTAATCTAATGAATATAAAAAATCTAAGTAAGTTGTTTATATATGACTAGAGTGATGAGATTATAGTTTGGAGTAATTGTGATTATTTTTCCTTAATTGTATTTTTGTTTATACCACTCATCATTAAAATCAAAATAACTAGTATGAATAATTATAATAAATATAAGTTGTTTTTTTTTACAATGATATTTAACTTAATTTCAATAGAGTCTCTATTTTTATATTATCCACTCTATTAAGAATGGATATAAAACATTACCAAATGATGCTGAAAAATGGCTTGATATTAAGAAATTTTAAGTAGATAAAATTATGGTAGTATATGGTGATTTCGAATAAAAAGTTGTACTTATCATGGCGGCAGAGATTTTAATGAATAAATTAGATACAGAATTATTTTGCTTTATTTAAGTAGTAGCTATTTTATATCAAACTACATAGTTACATCACATTATATTTAATATTTTATAAACTAAATAAAATAAATATTAATAAGTGTAAAGTGAAATACATGCGAGTTTAGTATTTGGTTAAATAGTCATTAAAATGTTTATAAGTTGTCCCTTTGTTAAACCATTATGATTGTATTGATGTTAAATTTAAAATAGGGTCATATACATTACACACATTAATCTGATGCAAAATTAAAGAAGCTATTTCAATGTTACTTAGTAAATTTGCAGAACTAGTATAAAAAGTAATCCGTTATATATAGGATATCGAGTTGGTAAGGTGATACATATCTATAGAAAGCATGATTCTAAATTAAATTTTTACTTATTAACATTCAACTTAAAATTTGCAATAATTATCTATTTATATTAGATCCCAATTTGTTTCTGAATTAGCTAGTGAGTGTAGGTTTTAAAAAATATAAATAATTATATTAAGTAAGGGTGAAAAATAAAATACAAATCTATATTTGGTCAATGAATAATTAAAACGAATAATTAATAAACTATTAACTTTTAATTAATTCAAAAAAATGTCAGATTTTACTACCAAAAGCTTACTTGATATTTCTTTCTATATCATATCAACATTGTCAAAAATATATAAATAGGAATTAAGAAACAAAATCGTATCAAGTTGAAAAATATCATATGTCAAGGTTGTTATAGTATATATTTGGTCAATGAATAATTAAAACGAATAATTAATAAATATTAACTTTGAATTAATTCAAAAAAATGTCAAGATTTTACTACCAAAAGCTTACTTGATATTTCTTTCTATATCATATCAACATTGTCAAAAATATATAAATAGGAATTAAGAAACAAAATCGTGTCAAGTTGAAAAATATCAAATGTCAAGGTTGTTTCCTAGTTTAATGAAAAGTATAACTTGAAATTGAAGAGAATATATTGTAAAGAAGTGTGAAATCTAGTTTTCTGGATTATTATTGACATGAATTTTATCACTTCTAAATATAAATGTTTTCATTTGTTGCACGTTTGTTTAAATGGTAGTTTTCTTACAGAGTATAGAATTACTAAATAATGATGGCATGCTTAACAATAACTGATACGACTGCTTTAATTTAATATTTATATTATATTATTTTTTAATTTTGAAGTAGAATTTTCAGTAAATCTTTTATATCTTTGCCTTCAATCTGTGAATGCAAATATTTATTTTTTAGAAGTTTGAAAAAAATCATGATAAATATATGTCCGTGTATGACATATATATATATGTCTATGTTGATATTTTATAGTATCTCGTATTATATGCCAAACAGTACATTAAATCCGACCAGTCAGAAAACAGTGTTTTTGTACACTTTTCTAATTCTAAAGTTTTATTGAATTCAAAATGTCAATCGAATATTACTTGCTGATATAAAAGTAAAAAAAAAGAAGATAAAATATATTTAATTAAATATTATTGCAATGTATAAAAGTAATTATAATATTGCTTATTAGTTAAATTAAAATAAATAAATAAATTATCTATTTATCACAAACTTGCAAATTTTTCTGAAACTTTGAAACTGTATTCAAAATTGAATTAGTTTGTTTCGCCGAGTCGTGTTAAATAAAAAAAAAAATACTTTAAAAATATTAAGATATTTCTTGTATAAAAAATAGGATTAATTAAAGAAAAAATAAATTTAAACATTATTAAGTAATATTTTAGTGAGATTCTTTTTATTATACTAATTCAACGTTTTTTCCACCAGAAATATATTATTAGGTTCAAAGTATTTTTTGATAATGCCAATCATTTTCTGTATATTGATCATATTTAATGATTTAAATATTTTTTGCCCTCATAATAATAATTTCTCAGTTTTAGCATATTGATAAAGTATTTTTTTCAAAAACTAAAAATTCTTGAACACAATTTAAGTCTATCATTTCCGGTTTTCTATCATCATTTACTAATCAGCGCTTTATATTTAATATATATATATTTCCTGTGCCATCGCATCGGCCGGGAAGCGAACCCGCTAATCCGGGACAAATGCTTGTAAGGAAGCTGTGCTCACCTCCCGACCACCAACGCTTGACTATTTAATATTTTTTTAGATATAAAATAGCGTTACTACAGTGAATAAATCTAAAATTGGCTAACCCTCCCGTAGTGCAGCCTAAATTTATTTTTTAAGTTATTAGATAAAAATAAATAATTAGTTATGTAAATTATATACTAAATTGCTCAAAAATATATTTAATATTTTGATATCTGATTAACAAATTGGACATACAAATTCCTTTATTTAACTAGAAAATATTTTGTATTGATTTTAATTAGATTTACGTTAAAAAGCTTTAACTCATAAGCCTGCTATACTCATCTTTCGAATAATTTGTTCCGGATATTTATAATAGTTGTTTTTAAATATATAAAGCCTGAACGATATTGATGTTAAGTTTAGTTTTATGTAAGTGCAGGGTATCATGTTAAAATAAAAAAATTACAAATATTTTAAATAACATTATGAACTAATGACTTAATAAGAGATGGCAAATAATCGTTTGCAGATTTTCTTATTTTAATGCTTTGCGTAGAGTTTCATCTATATATATATATTGGCCACTGAATATATGATTTAGCCGTGTACTCGACTCACTATTCGGAATTCGAGATAGTGGTGTGATTAGAATTTTGCCTAAAAATAAAGTTAAGTTATGCTAATTTAACCGTCGGTACAGAAAGAAAAAATATGCACAGGGAGTTCATTTCAGTGATCTTCAATTCAGAATTTGTTTAAAAAAAGTACCAAAAATATAAAAATTAAAAAAAAATGTTATAGCCTTGTAAATAGCTTATCAAATGTACATAATAATAATAATAATAATAATAATAATAATAATAATAATAATAATAATAATAATAATAATAATAATAATAATAATAATAATAATAATAATAATAATAATAATAATAATAATAATAATAATAATAATAATAATAATAATAATAATAATAATAATAATAATAATAATAATAATAATAATAATAATAATAATAATAATAATAATAATAATAATAATAATAATAATAATAATAATAATAATAATAATAATAATAATAATAATAATAATAATAATAATAATAATAATAAAAACTTTTTAACTGCATCAAAATGAACCGGTTGTTAACTCACAAAATAGTTTCTACTATTTTCTTAGGTGACTTTTAATAAACATTGATTCGAAATTATTTACTTTCAGAAACATAAACCGAAATTATATTTTAATATACAGTTATGAAACCATAAGCTGAAAATGGTATGAATAAAACTGATATGTCAAAAATGTAATATTACTTATAAATATCTTTAATAAAAAGCTATGATGGATATAATCAGTTAACAAGGTTCTATAAAATTATCTGCAAATTTTGTGTAATATTTTTGTATCAAAATGAAGGAAGAATAAATTAAAAATAAGTTAGCATTTAACCACACTTGTCAGTATGAAAAATGTATATTGTTATTTTGTATAAATATATTTACATAACATATAGGCTATCTATATACCTGTACAAACAATGTAGTGGAGTGTTGAGGGTCGGTGTAAATGTCTGAGCTCAAAATACCATATTTATATAATCTTAAAATTATCATAAACCGAATTCTATGTTCTTAAGTGCTGTTTTACTGTGATGTGAATGCCTTTAGAACTTTAGGTAACCACAAGCAGGCAAAACAAATGTATTTTATTTTCTATCTAATATCAAAATAAAGTATATTTAAATAAAATATATGACTTCATACAGCTGGATTTTAGATTGGGTGCAGTGTACTATAAACGTCATGGTTGAATGTTGATTATATTCCCAGTTATGTCAAAAAATCATAAAATGCTGAATCAAAAACATAATATCCATAAAGATCACCATAATCAGGGACATCATCATTTAATGATGAACCATATTTTCGGTATTAATACAGCCTTTTAATATTTATATTAATTTTTACATTATAATTCTGGGTTTTAGACTGTAGAAAATATAGACACTGAGAATAATGTATACCTAACAACTTTACTTAAGTAAATGTGTGAAATATGAATATACATTAAAAGCATAAAGCTAAACTGGTCAATAAATAATCAAAATTACTCCAAATAAAAATCTTATTTAAAAGTTCTTTTAATATTAAGGGTGGATGGGGAGTAAATGGAATTATGGGTAATGTTTAATATAAATATGATTTTGTTTTGTAGTTCTTTACACTTGAGAAGTCTGCTTGTAGCAGTGAAACCATTGGTTGTGTTTTAGATTTTACTTTCTTGGCTAACCTGGTTGAGTTTGGTTTTGGGGTAATTTTGATATTCAAAAATAAGATATCAGAAGATTAAATTAATTAATCTATAATATACATTTGTTAAAGATACTCAATCCAGGGTTTTAGGTAAATCATAAATAATTTTATTACTGTCTGCCAATAATCGTGGAAATTAACGATTCTATTTTAATCTTGGTAATTTCTGAGGTATGAATTAAATTCACTCATCCTAATATTGTATACATATAAAAAATCACCCTCCATCCCATTTTTGAATTTTTACTTATGAAAAAAATTTTAAGAAAAAAAATTAAAATATCTATACTACAACTTTGCAAACTTAAACTTTAAATAATTATGCTCTCAACAAAAGTCATTTTAAAACTGAAATATACAAATTTCTTATTGGTATTAAATATTTTGAAGAATACATGTATATTACAATCAAGTATATTATATAAATTTAAAATTAACTAGTTTTTAGTTAATTAGTTGATTTTACTTATTTTCTATATTGTGAATGTTCATTATGTGTTTTCAATTTCAGATATTTTAAAAATATATTCATTTATGAGTTACTTAAAATGCTCGTTAATTTGCAGATTGATTTATAGGATTTTCCTGGTATAGCTTCTATCTTTTTTGATAATAAATAACAATTATGCCATAAGATAAATCACATCTGGGTCAGATCAATCCAATCTTTACCATGCCAGGTAGATTCTGTTTCAAATTCATTTATAGGTGGAGGCAGACAATTCTTATTTTTTTCTATCTATTACATTACATAAAAAAATGTTAGATGAAGGTCTAGTGATCCTATTCGATTATTTTAAGGAAATTAGATGCATTAACTTGCTATTTCATCTGTATACTTGTATATTGTCTATACTAAACTTAATGTAATTAGATGAAAAAACTAATGATTCCTGGCTCAGCACGAAATATGTATACTGTAAATCATTTTTGTTTTTCATATCTATGTGATTATGTGTATCAGTTGTATAAGCTGGAGTGGATAAGTTGTAGGGAGCTCAAAAATCTGAGTTCAAGTGCCTTATATATATATAATATTTCTAACGGTTTACAAACAATTACAAACAATCCTTAAATCTGCAGAAGTACTTTCGGTTACTTTCTAACCTGCCTCAACTGCCATTAAATTCAAAAACCAAAAGCGGAAGCAAATGTCATCAATTCAAATTCCACAAATCTAGTATTTTAATGTTAGAAGCTTGTCGATTTATTAAATGCATTTTATTCCTGTTTATAAAAATTGCCTCTTTAATTTTTCTTTTACTATGGCTTCTCTCTTCATGAAGAATTTTTACATTTTCAAAATTAAATTTAAATTTATATTTACATGTTTTTTCATGATCAAAGAAAACTGAAGGAGATATTAAATCACTATTATTTTTATTTTTTACATGCTTATATAACAATTCATGTTCCTTCAATCTTTTCTCAATACTGCACCTAGATTCACCTATATATGATAGCATACAATCACAAAAAATTTGATAGATGATTTGTAGAGGTCTCTCTTGCTAAAATTAAGCACTCAAGGCGCATGTACTAAAGTTTTAGCTTTATATAAGTATTACGTGCTGACATTGGCTTAATAAGAATTAATATTTATAACTTTAAATTGATTCAAAATATTTCTAAATTTAATAACTGAATATTGACTCGTTGTAAATCGAAAGATTTCATGAATATTAATGTTTAATAGAAATAGTGGACTTAATCAGTGAAGAATTTATTAGCTTCATGCTCCCAAATCAAAATGCTTTAGATTTGCCTATATAATTAAGAAAAATAGGTTAGAGATAAGAGGGGTCCCTCTTATCTTTATAAAGTCGAATCTCGTGTTATGATTTGTAGAGGTCTCTCTTGCTAAAATTAAGCACTCAAGGCGCATGAACTAAAGTTTCAGCTTTATATAAGTATTACGTGCTGACATTGCGCTTAATATGAATTAATATTTGTAATATCTTATATAAAGGCAATTTATTCATTCTATTATGAACACTTTTTAGCAAAGAAATCTTTTATTGTACATATATGCCTGCACAATCTTATGTTTCGATCACCCTATGGCCTTCTTCAGAGTCACTTTTACTTTAATGTTTTAAAAGCCTAAAAGTGGTTCTGAGAAAGACTGCAGAACAGTCAAAATGTAAGTA
Organism: Epiperipatus broadwayi; assembly: GCA_028023455.1. NCBI lineage: Eukaryota > Metazoa > Onychophora > Udeonychophora > Euonychophora > Peripatidae > Epiperipatus > Epiperipatus broadwayi. The sequence continues at coordinate 859,011 of JAQFVV010000036.1, read as the reverse complement.
AGATTGTGTATGCATATATGTACAAGAAAAAAATTTTTGCTAAAAAGTCTTCAAAGTAGAGTGCATAAATTGCATTATTAAATATATTTTGCAATATATATTTAAAAAATAATTATTTAGTTTTAATTTAATATAGTTAATAGTCTTTTATTTGATATTGAATATCATTTTCTCTTTATTAGAGATTCCTATTATAAAAATAAGTAACAAACCATGGATAACAGCTGCTAATTTAAATAGGTTCCTAAATCATTTAGTAATTTGTATAGTTTTCATCAGTAAAAAACACTATTAATTATCTATATTTATGTTGGTTTTTACCTGAAGGTCGGTGTAGTAGCTAAGCAATAGGAATTAATTACAAATGAAAGTGCTTCAAGCATCAATCCATATGCAATATTTGAAGATTATCACTTATTTTGTGACATTCTTTGCTGATTTTTTAACACACACATATGTCAGTACTTGATGTATATCATGACGCTTAATGATATCTTTACATTTTTAAATAACATTTATAATTAACTGGTTAGAGCTTGAAAGATGATGTGACACTCAAGCATTAATAACAATAATGTTGAATTCTGATTCAAAGATTTTATCTTTTGAACTTATCACTCAAGCTCTGCACTTAAAAGTGTAAGTTGGGTCATCTTATATTATTCAAGTTAATATTTTGTATTTTTCAATCATTCTATAAAATTGAATACAAATCCATTTGTGATACAACACAGGCTAACAGGATTTAAAATGTGACATTATGACAACCATGACATTTGATTGACACAACACGTGAGATAATTTTCAGTGTTTTATATTAAATTAAAATAAGAATCACTTTTAATCTGTGTTAAACAAAATTTTGAACTATGACTTTTCTGCCTTAATAAAAACAATGTTATTGTTTAAAAGAAGGACAATAAACATAAAAATCATCAATCCATATGCATATTATCCGACATTCATTTAATTATTCATGATAATAATTCTTAAGTTCAAACTACACTTTTTAATTAACTTTCAAAAATAAATAAATCCATGTAACTATAATTATGCTTAACATCACATGATCACCATGATATTGGATGAGTAGGCACTAGATAGGAATTTTATACACAAGCCTTCTGGCATCCATTGATTACTCTAGTTGGCACAGGGTGGCACTACTGTATGGATAGTTTTACCTTGTTTAATAACAAATATGTGCTAGTATAAGAGATGGTGATCATTTGATGGTTAGTGATTTAACACCAATCCTGCCTAATAGGATAGTAGTGGCTATGGTTGTTAAAGAGCCAAAGACACCAAAATGTATGGGTGCTAAACTGAGTTAAGCCCCATATGACTATATAAGCTATTGAGCTTAGATTGAAAATATGATTGTTTTCGATTTTATTCTCATAGTTTTGTAGTTTAGTAGAGATAAAAGGTGGCTGGTGAAGGGTTGCATTAGATCCTAAGATCTGGATGCAGTGGTCTCAGATCCAAGGCTCCTCACTGACGAAGGCCACAAGCCAGAAACTAGTCTGGAGATATTGGATAAGTAGGCACTAGATAAGAATTTTATGCACAAGCCTGCTGACATCCATTGATTACTCTGGTTGGCACAGGGTGACACTACTGTATGTATAGTTTTGCATTGTATAATATAATTACACTTATGAAACATTTTTATAATATATAAATAATTGAAATAAGTAGAAATAGATCAAAGAGAAAAATAACCTTATAAAATATTGTTAATATTTCGGTATTTTAAAATTTTTAGAAATTTTGATATTGCTGGTAGCTTATAAAATTGATTTATAACTAATAGAAATCAATCAATATGCTATAAAATGATTGGTTTACAATTTTTTAATGTAAGCATTTTTATTACAAAGAGAGTAAAAATAATATAAAATATAGTTATAACAATTTTCAAATAAATTATTTAATCTTATAAAATAAATATAGTGACTATTTTTTTATAAGTACTTAAGGTAATTTATAAAACAAGCTGATAAATAAAATATTGAGTAATAATAATATATCAAAATAACATAAACATATAGCAATAATGATCGTAGTAAAATTAATTATTCTTTTTTAAAAAAACAAAATTCACAAGCAGTGTTTGCATTATTAAATTTACAGATAATCATAAATGAAAAGTAATAAAAAGAGCATTCATCTTTTTTATTAATATTAGTTATAAATACCCATAATACAATGCAAATCACACTTAGCATTAAAGAAAGTTCCCATAAGATTGATGGTCACAAATCCAAAATGATTTATCATTACATATTTGAAAGCAAACCAAGTCTTTAAGAAAGAGTTAAAGTTAAAAAAAAGAGAGAGTTAAAGATGAATGTCTTAACTGGTCTTATAAATTTATGAACTTAATTGCACATTTGAATGCCAGTCATGCAATATTTTTGATGATTAGATTATTTCACATGAATGCAATGAAATAAAGGAAGGATCAATAAAATGTTTCTAATTAATCACTTTGGATATGGTGACATGAAATTTATGAGGTCCTCCATAGGATACTAATAATAATTAGCATTTGTATTGAATTGTGAATAGTTACATCCATTGTTTATAGTATATTTTTATGATAATAGTTTTCATTTGAGAAAATATATGTGATTAATAAGCTGAAGCTGTGATTTGTGGAAAGAAATTGCAAAAAAATAAAATGTAATTTGACTACAGTCTGATTACTATATGTTTAAGCTACTGTGATATATATATATATATATATATATATATATATCACAGTATATATATATATATATATATATATATATATATATATATGTATATATATATATATATAAGTAAATAATTATGATAAGGCAAAATAAGCGAAAATAAATTTATTAATCTACTAAGTCAGGCTTTTGATATGAATTATCTTTGTCAATGCTCAATTGAGAGAGAGAAAGAGTTTGCAAACTGTATACTCTAACAGAATGGAAGAATAAAAATCATCATCATTCCCACTAAATAAGGTAAATAGGAAACAATAACTATAATGGGAAATATAAAAAAAGTAAGAAAATCAGCATAGAATTAAAAATATAAGTAGCTATGCTAATAATTATACATTATTTCATCAGAATTAAACAAGAATAATCAACAGACATTTTCTGTTTACAGGATGTAACAAAACTGTATTATAAATAGGCTAATTATTTATCCACTGCCAACCATAGGACTAAATATAACAATCAGCTGGATATTCATAAAAAATATCACTGTGATCCTGACACATGCTGATCTTCATCAATACACTGGCCATATATTACCATCAGTGTATAGACCAACTGCAAACTAATTTGTAGTCTCTATATTGCAGTTAATTGATTTTAAAGATGATCTGGAAGTCCAAACACAAACTTTAACCCCCATATATAAATAAATTAATTGTTAATGCTCTGGATCTAGTTCAAAATGAAAAACACTCTAGGGTTTTTAAGTGTTACCAAAAGAAGTAAAAATTTAAATGATAATGTACTTTACTTTATGTAGTCTTACTGGGATAATTTACAAATCCATTAAAATGCTGCCAATTCATAGAACAAATAGAAGAATAAAAACATTAATATATTACTACTTTTGTAAATGTTTATTTAATGGGTACTAGATAGTTAGCTGTAATGTGCCCCTAGGCAATGCTATAGTACCCATCATGAATCCTCAAGAAGCATGAAAATGATAAATTTCTATCCAAAATCACTGTAATTGATCTAAAATTAAAATACCTAAGGCAATACGAAGAAATCTCTGAAATTGCCCTAAAATACAAATTACAAAAACAAGAAATCACTGAAATTGCCGCAAAATTAAAACACCTAAGGCTACATTAAAAATCTCTGAAATGGCTTTAAAATATAAATTTAAAAAAAAAACAGAAATCATGGTAATACATAAAACACAACCTTGCCCACATAAAGAAATAGATCAAATATAAGTAAAATACAAATTACAAAAACCAAAAAATCATGAATGCTATTTTCAAATGCCTATGAAACAAAACAAAGTGATAATTAGAAAAATGGCAGTTGAGAGGAAAAATGAATTACACTACATTTAATTAAAATATTTCCTCTGACTTTCAACACTACTTTGTGGAGTATCAACAAACAAAAAACCTAATTAACCTACTTTTCAAAAATATAATACTAAATTTATCAATATTTAAAAAATAAAAGACTTTCAACAGTAGTTTTCAATCTGTATATATTCCTTTATGATGAAACTAGAGAGAGGAAAGAAAATTTTGTTATACAAACTATGGACCAAAAAGCGTATTTCATTATCTAACTAAGAGATATAATAATAATTCACAAACCTTAATAACAGACTAATACATATCAAGTAATTAAATATAGATAACAATGATCTATTGTTATCTTTTAGAACAGAGTTCAAAGCAGTGAAATTACACCAGAGAGCTTCTAATTGTCTTTCCCAAAAAGTTATGCTTTGATATTATGGCATATAACAACACATGAATTTAGAAATGAAATAAAGTAATTAGAATAGAAAATAGGCATGGCCACAGATTAAAGAAAGATTAAAATAATATGTGATTACAGTTACAGGAAAAATTATTATAAAGTAGTGATTTTATTTTAACAATAATTTTAAGTAATTGAGAATTTATAATTTAATGAATATCCATTATAGCTAGCTTTATTGAAATATTATAAGTTTTTAAAATAGATTTATAAAGATCTGCAGTAAAAAAATATTACCAATTTTCTTCCAGGCTTGTCAAATAGATTGCAGCACCCTTAACTAATAACAGCAGATTAAAAAAGGTAGTTCAACAGTGGTTATTTGGTGGTTTAAAATATACAAGAATGATGACAGAAATTAACAGCAGTCTTTAGCAAACAATTATTTAAAGAAGATAGTTCCACAAAATATAATATCTCAATGCAATTTGAAAATAGGCAAAAAGAACATTCAAATTTTGAGGCTTATTAGAGCAAAATTATTTAGAACAGCTTGTTTCCAACATATTGCAGCACACTCGACAGTGGATTAAAAATAATTTATCACAATACATGGACATATTACAGCAATTTAGAAATTGTAAAACTTACAAGGGTATGCTAATGGCTTGTAATATAGCATCGAATATATCATTATAGTGCAGTCATCACCACATGAATTTGACTAAATATGACTCCTGGTGATGTCAAGTGATCCCCCTCTCTCCTTTATTCTGCCTTTTTAATAGTCCGCAAAGTATTTCTACATTTTGCGCATGTGCCCCAGTAGAAGGATCAACAAAATTATATGTGTAATTTACTTCAAAATGTTGGGAACATGCAGCATTCAATTCATCACTTTTGTAGCCCTTCCAACAGTCAGAATATATGGTAGATCCTGGTGCTATATGTTGTTTAATGGCATCTAAGAGAATAGATGCTGATCAATCTGAAATAGTGACAATGAAACACTCTTTTGTTTCTGTACATAAACCATTTTATAATCACTGTTGTGGAAGAATTCTTCCCTGTTGGTTTTTGGGTTTAGTAAATAGAGTTTTGTTGACCTCTACAATTTTTCCTGGGTCTCCAAATTTGCAGGATGGGTGAGATAGCAGACTTTCTTTACACAATTCTTTCAAATATTGCTTCCATGCAATGACAGTGTTCCTTTTCGAATCAAAATCATTCCTGATTGTATGGTCAGTTGGTTTTTACTCCAATAATAAATAATTTGGATGGTTGTAGCAAATTATAATCTGCAGCCCTCACACCAGGTTTCTTTCTGAAGTGCTATGCAACTTTGACATGCACCAACATTCCATTTAATTTGTGACCTTGGGCTCACATAAAGTGTCATTTTATGGTGATTGACACACACTTTTTGCAAGGGCAGAGCACTTTTACTTTGGAAGAACTCCACTGCCTCATGTTCTGTCTTTGAGATATCTCAAATTTTTATCATTTTTAGTAAGAAAAGATTACTGAAAAGATGCTACTTAAATTTTAGCACAGGCTTTTGAAATGTTGCCTGAAAGTTTGTGCATGTATAATATTGTATTCATCTGCATTAAAAAAATCCACAGTAACTCTGTCAAAAACAAAAATAATCCCAACAACTTCTATTTCTAGCAGTCCAAAATAATTAATACATCATAATAAAATTAAGTAGGTATTTCAAAAGACTAGTTCAGTCACTTTTTGATTAAATTTGTTGATCCAATAAATTATATTTTTTGTGTGAAAGGCCTATTACATCACATTTCATTTTGAAAGTACAAACTGTTTTGTGTAATATGTTACAGTGCAATTATATTTCTTTTTTAAATATTTAATTGGTATATGTGTATGGATTTAATTCATTATTTTTATAAGAATCTCATATAACATGCATTTATAATGCAATGTTTGCACAACTAATTATCAGTTTCTAACTTTTAAAATTGTGTGTAGGTTAAATGTTAATTTTAAAAGTAATAAATTTTGTTTAAAGTGAAAATAAATGCAATCTATGCAGCACCATTTTCTATTCTCTTGAGGATTGCCTTTGTTTTACTAAGATAAAAAGCTATGTTAAAAAATTTAACAATAGAAAGCTAAATTTTATAATTTTAAAGAAGATTTGTAAAAGCTAATGGATTTTTAATTCTTATTTTTTGATAGCTAATGGTTTTTAAACTGCAAATCTATCTTGTAAGAAAATGCAATAGAGGGGTAAAATTTAATATATAAAGTCCATATTTCATCACTAATTGAGAGATCTAGGAATATCCAAATTTGATTTTACCAGGATAGAGAAGTTCAACCACCTACTACAAATGTTGGACAACTCAGCCTGAAAAAGAAAGGTAATATTTATTCACTGCAGAGCTCTATAAATCTATTTAAAAAACATATTTAAATGAAGTTAGCTATAAAGAACATTCATTAAATTATAAATTCTCAATTACTTAAATTTTTTGTTAAAATAAAATCTCTACTTTTTAATATTTTTTTCCTGTAACTGTAATTATTGGTTATTTTAACCTTTCTATAATCTGTGGTCATGCCTAATTTCTATTTTAATTATTTTATTTCATTTCTAAATTCATATGTTATGATATGCCATAATTTCAAAGCAGAGCATAATTAATTTAATACATTTTTGGGAAGACAATTAGAAGCTCTCCAGTGAATGTTCTCATTGCTTTTTAGCTGATATAAATTGCTGCTTTTAAATCTATTCTAAGAGATAATAACAGATCACTATGTGCATGTTGTTATCTATATTTAATTACTTAATATGTATTAGTCTGTTAATTAAGCTTTATGAATTTTATGTAATATCTTAGTTAGATAATGAAATATGCTTTCTCCTTCCTAGTTTAGATAAGAAAATATACTTTTTCTTTTGTAGTTTCATCACAAAGGAATATATACATATTCAAAACTACTGTTGAAAGTCACATTTTTTTAAATATTGATGAAATTTAGTATTATATTTTTGAAAAGTAGGTTAATTAGGTTTTTTGTTTGTTGATACTCTATGAATTAGTGTTGAAAGTCAGAGGAAATATTTTTCATTTATGTAATGCCTTTCATTTTCCCTGCCATCCACCATTTTTCTAATTATCACTTTGTTTTATTTCATAGGCATTTGAAAATCACATTCATGATGTTTTTTTGCTTTTGTAATTTGTATTTTACTTATTTTTGATCGATTTCTTCATGCAGGGGGAGTTGTGTTTTATGTATTTCAGTGATTTCTGTTTTGGGAATTTGTATTTTAGAGCGATTTCAAAGATTTTTTCATGTTTCCATATGCATTTTAATTTTACATTGATTTCAGTAATTTTGGATAGAAATTTATCACCTGCATGTTTCTTGAGGGTTCTCGATGGGTACTGCAGCATTGCCTAGCAGCACAGCATAAGTAACCAACTAATACCATTTAATGAAATTAAATAATAAATCATTAAGAAAAGTGGGAAAAATAAGATGATACAATAATTCCAAATCTAATACATTTTTATAAAAAAAATATAATTTCATATAACAAAACTATTTAATTTTTATTACTAACACAATTAAGATTTACTTTCTTGTTTATTCCCTCCCCCCTTACATTTTCTTATTTAAATCTGGAAGACATTTTAGAATAAAAGATAGGAAAATATTTAAATTAGCTAAAGCCCTTTTTTTATAATTTCAATAAAAAATAAAAAATATTCACAATTATCAATTATTACTTATATTAAAACTTATTTGTAAATGTAGATGTGCACATTAATATACTTTTGGATTTTTTTATGCCATTTAGTAATTGTAATTTTTAATTTTCATTCATGTTGAATTTTCTTCTTTTACACTTCTAACATTGAGATTAAATCTTTTTTCGTAGAAGCTTTATTAACTTTTTTTTGTAGATTCAAATTTTTATTATAACTTCTTCATTAACACAAATTTCCAGGATAGATAAAACCGTTAAATTTACCCATTTTATAATAGCTTAGTACAAGCTGCCTTTATCAAATTTCCCATAATTTGCAGAGTAAGACTAATAGGCTAAACAGTCATGCTTTTGGATGGAAACACAAAGATTTTTGATTTTCTCTATGGGTATTTTTTTCTACACTGTCTATGAATGAATAGGCTGGATGATAGGGTTTGGTGTTGTTAATTTTCTGGAAAAAGCTTAGCACATTAGTTTTTTTCCAAATTCATCCTTATGAACATTTTAGAACTAATAGTGAGGTTGGGCTTATTTCAATTTAAAAATTAATTTTTCACTGTACTATTTATAAGTTGTCTGACACTTTTCTGTCAAAGCACTGAAGTCTACCATTTTAACTCTCTCATAAGTTGCCATTTTTTTTCTTTTCAGTTGATGTAAATGCTCAATATTAAGATTAGGATTAGACCATTATTACTTATCAGAAAATAATAAATTTGACTTCATTTGTTAGATATATTTGTTTACAAAAATAAATTTAAAATATACATATTTTATTCTGGTCATATTAAAAAATAATATCATAATCAAAACAAACAGCCTCATATGTTAATAATGCAAGGAGAAATATTTTAATTTTCAAAAATCAACAAAAATTTTTTTATATGACATTTTTTTTAAAAATGTGAATACTATATATATATTTATTTTTCTTAACTCTAAAGTATTGTGCTTTAAAATTTTAATTTCTTTAAATATTTTTTGCAATATCACAATATTTTTATATTCACTGCTTCTAATTTGAATTGTCCAAATTAAGACATTTTAAAAAAAAAAAATATTTCCATTCACACTAAATTATTTATAATTTATATTCTTGATTTACAATAAAAATTATACAATTTTTGTACAAAAATAATCTTCAATTGCAATAAATTCATAAATTACCATGTTTTTTTTTATTATTTGGACTATTTTCTCCAAATAATGTAAAAATTAGTGGCTTTAGAAAATGGCAGATAAAGCATCAGCCATCAAAGTGAAGCTAAAGCCTTCTTATCAAATTTCCATTTGTCTCACCATCTATGGAACTTATTCCAAACTAAAATTTTACATATATATATATAATAAAAAACACATAATTTAAAATAAAGTGCATAAAAATTCTCAGTATATGGCAAACAATTTTAAAAATGGGGATAATTGAGTCAGGTTGTTGTCAAGTTAACCTGCTTCCTGTTAATTGTGGAACACTCTTCTCTTTCATCCAATTACATATTATTTTAGATATGACAGCTTTAATTCCTGACAAACTGAGTCTATTTTTGCAAAAAAATATTTCACATCATTTTTTTTAATTAAAAGAAAAAATCAATCATAATTATTGAATGTCATTTTTAGTTTTTTGGTAACTATCCAAAAACAATATAATTCTTAAAATATAATGAGATAGAGAGAAAAGAAAAAAAACAATTTTAATTAATTAAATACATTATTTCTTATCAAAATGTTATAACCTTAGTTTTTCTTTTATTTTTTTAGAAATTTAATAAATTAATAAATAAAATTTAACTTGTTCTATTACTTTTAATTATTTTTTTTTTACTAATAAATAAATTTACTGATGAGATAAAATATGAAACATATTTACTTTATCCTTTTATAACAGTTTATCTCACATTATTTTTAACATTATTTATCAAATTATGATAAAATTATACAAATAAGGAATAAGAAACAAATAGATAAACTTTAATTAGTCAAAAGTTTTACATTTTTATAAAGATTTAAATACAGCATAACATTTTCTATGGTAACATTCTTATACTTTAGATTAAGCTCTTTTATCATCCTGTTTTGTCCAATATGATCAACACAGTCTTAATGTCATGAATTAACTGAAAATTCTCTTCCAAACTGTGTAATTGATAAATTTTCATTTTCAAGGAGCACAAAGTGTTTTTAAATCCCTTCCAATTTTTACAATATCACATCATTGATAAACATTGGTTAATCTGCAGGGGATTTGAATGGAAAACTTATTTTTGTTTTCTTAAACTTTTAGCAAAAATGAATAATACTCTTCTCTTGTAAATAACTGATATTTGTTTTTTTTATATCTAATTTATCATTGGATCATTAAATACTTTCTTCATTATGTCTAAACCCTCCATTATGCTTATGGGTAATGTAAAATTAATGAAAATGTAAAAACAATGTATGAGCCACACTAATGATAGACATAAATAAAAAACAATCTCTTCCAGTAGTAATCAGCACTAAGTGAATGGTTAGCGAAACTCAACAGTGATGTGATTCTTTTCTCTGGAATATGGAGAATTTCCCAACGTAATGTATCAAAATGTATTACATTTACTGTTGACAGTTGCAAACCTAATGTTATTATAATTTCTTACATTTACCATTGACTGTAGAGAATTTTGAATGATTACCTGTTCATGTTATATTTGTTAATATTTGTTTATTATTAATAATAACCAGTAATTATTAATACTAATTGATTAATCACTTCAACTGTAACATATATACAAATAATTCCAAATATGTCTATCATAAAACTAATCCAAAAAAAAAGAATATATTAACATTAAATTGAGCCTGCCAATGGTACATAAAATATAAGGCTTTAAGTCTTTCCTTTATTATATAAAAATCTAATATAATGCACCTTAAATAAATTTAATAAGTGTTAGTATTCAGTCATTTATAGTTAAAATCTGCAAAGCGCATGTGCAACAGTTTAATTCTGTTTAATTATAAGTTATTCTATAACTTAAATTAAAGAAAAACAATTATTTATGTCTCTTCTTCATAATAATCAATTTAAATCTATCAAAAAAATATTGAACAACGTTCATAAAACTTCATTTTACTTTCTATGAAATGTAATTAAAATAGTCAATAATTCAAAAAATAACACCTAAAGAAAAAACCCCTATTGTTTATCAAATTATATATAAATATAATAAGTTGTTCATAAATAAATCAAAATATTATTTAAAAAATGATTAAATCAAAAACAACTACTTTTATAACCCTGTGCACTTACTGTCTTAATTTATTTTTAACCATAAACGTTGATTTTAATTTTTAGTTAAAAAATAGTATATACTGCTAAAAAACATAGCAAAAGAAATACTACTGAAAGCAAATGTTATAAATAGATTTAAAAATTCTAAAATAAACAGTAAATGCCAAATATTTTAATACAAAGTACTGAAAAAAGTCACATAACATTTTTGGTTTCCTATCAAAAATTTAGTTGATAGTAGTTACAAATTTCAGAAACATTTGTTCTTTCTAAAATTTTTCAGTATCTGACTTAAGAATAACATTCCAACGTATAATATGATCTTAAGAGTACCAAACTCTCTATACATTAGATCCACCAAGTGCAAGCCTTAGTAATCAATGGATTTAGGAAGGTTTGTGCATAAAGTCCCTATCTAGTTCCTCCTCATCCAACATCACCAGACTAGCTTTTAGCTTGTGAGGACTGCACTTAGATATTGGGATCTATTGCAAGCCTCCAACAGCCACTTTTTATCTATTTGGTTAACTAATAAGCTAGGAGCACAAATTGAAAAAAATGTTTTCAACCAAAGTTTAGTCACTTGTATAATCATATAGATCTAAATTTAGTTCAGTACTTCTACATTTTGATGTCTTTGCTTTTTCAAAAATCAAATTCACCCTTTTCCTATAGGCAAGTTTGGTATAAAACCATCAAAATATCACAAATTCTGTAGGGTTGCATTAGATCCTAAGCTCTAAGTACAATGCTCTCAAATGCAAGGCTCCTCCCTAATGAAAGCCACAAGTTAGAAACTAGTCTGGAGATGTTGGATGAGTAGGTATTAGATAGGGGTTTTATACACAAACCTTCCTGCATTCAGTGATTACAAAGTTTTGCTCTTGATGACACTACTGTAAGAATTTGGGCACTCATGCTAACCACATATGTAAGCATATGATATGGTGATCATGTGATGTTTTGATAGTATTTTATTTTTATTTAAATGCTCACAATATAATAAAATAATATAAAATTTAATTCAACTAGCTATTAAATGTGATATATTTTTTATAATATAAATGGTTGTCCAGATCTCATAAAAATAGTTTATGATAAACTTGAAAAATACTTGCAATTTTAGATAGATTCTTATCATTGACTCATTTCACAAACATATCCCAATAATATGTGCTTTTAAAGTAATATATTTATTATCAATATTATACGTTATTAGCTTATCATATTATTACTCCAATATTGAAAAGTAAATAATCGAATCTTTCATTGCTCAGTAATCCAGAATTAATTGAAAATTTAAACACGGAAGTGTGAGAAATGAGCTGTGTGTGATTCATAAATTATGAGATCTAGAGTCTATTATTTTAACACTCAGAGATTCAAATTAGTAAAGACAATATTTAAACAAAGTTTCTAAAACTTTTATTTTATATTTGCAGCCTATTACTTACTTTTATGCAAAAAGTTTGGCTAAATAACAGGCAAATTGCAACTAAATTATTTTTGTATAATCTTATAAAATACTCTTACGTTTTAACCTAGTAAATAAAAAAACAGCACCTGGATAACGGTGCTTTTCTTCACCATTCAAACCCTCTTTCTAAATAAAAAAAAACGATAACGAATATAGATATATAATTAAAATGATAGAGTGAAATAAATTTTTTGTAATATACAACTTAAAAAGAAAGTTACAAGTAAAAATGAAGTGTTAAATTATCATTATTACGATTATTTAGATGTTAGTGCAACATTTTAATTAAAAATAAAAGTAATATTTTCGTAATTAATAACTAAAAAAAAAATTATTATTTTTTTTTAAAAACAAATTATACAATTACTTATATTTTAGAATAACATTTTAATTAAAAATATAAAATAATTTTTGGAAAATTATTGAAAAAATAAAATACGAGTTATTTGATGTAACATATTTTCTCCATCTTTATTCTTGTAATCATTCAATATTTTATCGATTTAGTTTTTAATTTTTCCAAACTTTGAGTAATATAATGATTAATCAGATAATCTACTAATCTACCTTTATGTGTCTGAGAGAGTTAAACTATCTTTGAAACTAATTTCTCTAAACGGTTGACAATTATTAGACTAATTCCAGATTAATATTGAAAACGTAAATCAGGATTGACAGCAGTTAGATTGATTTTTTAATTCACATTAAAAATTGTAATTAACGTTTAATTTCTGACCCTTGTGCCAACAGACTCTGTGATTAGAATAAGAGTGATAGTTTTTTTGAAAACATAAAAACATATAAATTAAATTATTTTATTAACATTCACAGAAAGAATAAAATTAACAATAACATTTATTTAAAATAAACTTTTAAATGAGCGAAATATGTTGTATATGTATATTAAAGATAACGCATATACGTCCACATATGTATTATGACGTCATATCAATAGATTTATGTCAAATCAATCTCAGTAAAAATGCACATAATTTATATGATGATAAATCTCTCTCGGAAAAAAGTCATCTTATTCAGCAAGATGGTCAACTGATTGATAAATTATTATCTTACTATTTTATTTGTAATATTTAAACACAAGTATATTTAATATACTTGGAGATTAGATGTAACATAGGGGATTTGAACACACACAGTTTTTTAAGTTCTCTTCAGCTATCCACTGTATGACCACACAGATGTGAAAAAGATAAATGATCTCCATATATGTATTTTATGCTGAACCAGCAGTAATCATTTCGTTCAGATCTTCATCTCTCCCACATATATATAATCAGTGTTCGGTATATTGCAAATCAATTATCTTTTTTTACACGTGAGTGGTCATGTATAATTTGTTGTATGAAATAGAGTGGATAATAAAATGGAGCTTAAAAGTCTGTATTCAAATCCCTTATATTATTTTATTTGTAGAATACTAGAGAAAAGAATATTTAATTATTTTCATGAATTTATGCTATATTGATATGGGCTCTATATCTCACTTTTATGCCACAAATTTGACAAAACTATAGTTAAATATAATACAACTAGTATATCCTTATAATAAAATTATTTATATTTTAACTTGTTATGTAGCAACAACATGCACTGTCACACTTACGGGTACTAGATAAAATAAAATATACTTCACTAAAAAGTACCACATTAAAATCTTATTTTCAATTCTCCCAATATAAATGCTGTATCATGTATATATGCAATTTACCTGATAATATAAATTTAAAAAAATCATATTTAATATTATATATATATATATATATGATCACAGATGGAGCTCTACCAATAGCCCAGTCAAGCTCGTTTACAAAACAATGCCGAGAGAGAATCGAAAATTCACTATCTCTTTCTAATTTTCTCCAACCTTTAAACCGTGGTTTCAAGCTAATTGGCTTTCATCAGTAAAAGGTAGGAGGACCAGAAACTAGGTCTAAATCCCAACTCTACCGAAACAGCACTTATGTAAACTGTTCCTATCAGCTTGGAAGCACAAATTTTTCAGATATGTAAATATCTTAAAATCCAGATAAACAGACCCATATAGCTATATAATTTGTTTAGCTGGATTTTAAGGTATTTACGTATCTTGCTGTTTTAGTAGAGTTGGGATTTAGATCTAGTTTCTGGTCCTCCTACCCTTTAATGATGAAAGCCAATTAGCTTGAAACCATGGTTTAAAGGTTGGAGAAAATTAGAAAGACATATTGAATTTTCGATTCTCTCTCAGCATTTTTTGTAAACAAGCTGGACTGAGCTATTGGTAGAGCTCCATCTATGATCATAAAATGCAAGCTATAGGCAGGTTAAAAAAATGTTTAACTTGTTTTTTGTTTATCATATATATATATATATATATGTCTGTGTGCATTAACATATAGGTGCAATATAATTATCATTGCATATACATATATCAGTATATAGCCATTTGTTTAAGCAATTAAAGATGTGGATATCGTTCCTTCATTCTTACTTTACTTTCACATAATTAAAAAAAATAGTAATCCAAAAAACAATGCAATAGCTATCATTCTAAGAGTTTTTCCCACGAAGTTGTTCTATAGCAAGAACAGAATGTAAAGATTATCAACATATGATATAGAAAAAAAATCACTTATAAAAATAAAATATTCAAATATGAAGAATGTTCTTGTGAGGGCTTTTTTTTTTTCAAATAAAAAAAGAATGAGTTACATCATGTAAGTGTTAATCATTAATTGATTGTTTTTTTTTTAATAATAAGTTATAAATTGCTTTTTATTATTGTTGCCATTAGTTTAAATATGTTTTATAACATTTATTTTAAAAAGTAGAAAAAATAGAAATCTCTTAAAACAAATGAAAAAAGTTACAGTTGTTTAGTTTATAACTGACATGAGATACCACTAAAACAGAAATGGGGAATATAAATTTTAAAATATGAAGGTTAAATTTAAATTAACTCATTTTTTGAAAAATAAAGACAGTTATTTAGGTTCTAAATTAAACATTTATTCAGATTTGAATAATAATATGAAAATTAAGCATTTAAAATTGATAATCACTTATAGTAATAATAAAAAGTCAGATGTCACATGACTTATATATAGCTTGCGCTTACAAATATGTAAAATTAAGAGCATGCTAATTAGCTCTAAACAAGCTTTTTTATTTTATTTTTATTTATTTATGATAAATGTCCCAACTCCTCACTGAAGAGACCCATAGGTCGAAACTAGTCTGGGGATGGGGACAATCCAAGATAAAAATGATTTGAATGCCTTCTCTTGTAGTAGCATTTATCATAAATAAAAAAAAAAGCTTGTTTAGAGCTAATTAGCATGCTCTTAATTTTACATAATCACTTATAGTAATTGTTTTAGCTTTTGTGTGTTAAATATAAATAAATATAACAAAGTCAGCATAGAGCTATAAAATGTTATTTTAAAATTTAAAATTGCAATTCTATTTATTAAATTATCACATAAATTCAGTACTATGCTGTTTGTCAGAGGATAGTGATTTTCATTTTATTGTTATTTTAAATTGCTTAACTTTTATTTCTAAAAATAAAACATTTTTTAAATCTATCTTTTAACATGAATTTATATTGTTTTCCTGAGGATTTGTGATGATGGTGTTCTAGTTGTATTTTTGTATTGGACTATTTCCATCATCTAATATGTGTATGAATATATTGTTTTAATAATTATTATAGATGTATTTTAAGAAAATTATTATATGTATTTAAAAAATACAATTTACTATATTTTAGTTTTTGCTTATTGCTGAAAAGAATAAAAGGGGTGTTTAAAAATGTGTTTATATGCCAATATCAAATAATCTGTTAATCATGACCTTTTATGTTTTTGGCTGCATGATTCAAATTTCTGTCTATGGAATATAAACATCTTCAGATATTGTTAAACTAATAAATCAACATTTATTTTTTGATTTAATTTTAAAAGCAAAATTACATTGAATATAGACATAAGCAAGTGGCTTAATATTATTTTATGTCAAGACAGATATAGTACTTCATAATATCATATAAATGTTAATCAAAAAAATAAACCATTATATTAATTAGATTTTGCAAAACAGTGAAAACATCATGCATATTTTGTAGCTTTGGGTGTTATAATGACATTGTGATCATTATATGTTTTCTAGATTGTTGTAAGCCTTTTATAGCCTTTGTGTGGCTTCTCTGTTTCTGAAGTTCGATCATAAATTATTTAAAAAATTCTGAAAATGTCAACATTATTTGGACCTTTTAGTTAGTGATAATAGCTATTTGTCTTCTGATGTCATAGAAGTGATCTACATGCCAAAAAAAATGAGAATTTCTGATTGGCTGAGCATTTTAGATGAAGACCAAATAGCAAAAAATTGTAAGTTTCATTAATTTGTTTACAAATTAAATAATATTTGTCAAGCTGACTTGCAGAAAGTTGTCACAGATTTGTTCCCTGGCTGATGCTTTGACATATGGAAAAAAATATATATTTATACAATAATTTTATAACTAAAAGAAAAACAACTTTTAAAAAGTGTGTTATGACCAAGTGGAAACAGTTTGAAATTGTCAAACTAGAATCACCACTGACAAAAGATAAAAAGTAATGATTTAAAAATTTTAAAAGACAATAAATATTTTAATATATTTTTCTTTTTTGATGTCTAATATTTTATTTTACTAACTTTTTGAATATTTAAATTTGTTTAGTAACTATCTAATATTTTATTACATTAACTTTTTGAACAGTTTGTTTGGCCACTGACTCTAAGTGCCATTGTGATAGATAAGAATTTCATTAAAATTTATTTTTATATTTCTAAAATGTCAAATATTAACTTTTAAAATTTTAATTATCTGAAAGCTTATGCTTTTAAAGTATAATGTGAAAACTATTAATATATTATTTAGAAAAAAAGTTTAATTGTAATAGTAAAATTTTCAAATATAGAGAACTATGTACAAATATATAATTAGAACTGATTCAATATATAAATATACAGTTTAAATGTGTTAACTAGGAATTTTAATGAAAAAAAAAACAATTTCTTTGTGAAATATATTTCTTTAAGACATATTTTATTAAAATATATGTTAAGATAATAAAAATATTTTTTGGAGTATTAAAAGTCAATTTTTAATTACAAAAATAAAAAAAAACGATATGAAGTTTGCAACTATTTGTTTCCTGTTTGATGTCATAAATTTTCAATTGAGTGATTTTTCTGAAAAAAATCAGAAATTCTAATAAAATGAAAATGTAGAGGTCACTTATTTGCCTTAAAACAGTTGAAGATTTATTAACTTTGCAAGAAAAAAATAATAATTTGGTAATCATAAAAAAATATTTTTTTCAAAATCTTATATAATCATAAATATACAAAGATTATATAGAGAAAAGCTTTCATAAATCCACTTTTTATCTTTATTTTTGAAGCAGTATGGGTTTAACCAACTTTCAACTATACAATACATAGCATAAATTGGAATATGGGAGTGGATATACATGTTATTATTTCTAATTTACATAAAATTTAAATATAAAAATTAATTAGAGAAAATAGGCCATCTTTTTGAAATTCCATATGACTTTTTAATTTTTTGTTTAACTTCGCTATGTTTTCAGGTGACAAAAATTCTATCAATAGAAAAAAATCATGTAGGCACCACTCAAAATAATGACCTATCTTCCCCAATTAATCTTTATATTTAAATTTTATGCAAATTAGCAACAACAGCATATATATATATATATATATATATATATATATATATATATATATATATATATATAAACCACTCCTACTTTCCAATTTATGCTATGTCTATGACATGTAATAGGTGAAAGTCAATAAGCACATACTGTTTTAAGCATTACTAAGTTTATTTTACACATTTATTGCTTAATGTAAGATTTAAATATCTAGTATTTGTTATTAAATTCATAAATTCATCATTATCATACTTATTATTAAGCATCACCAGATTAAAGATGAATCATTAGCTCCTAGAGTAGAGTTTAATACTTTTCTTTTAAACAACTCTCTATATACCTTCTATTATGAATATGGTTGAGTTACTTCATTCAGCTTTCATTCATTTTATTACCCTTCCATAAAATCTCTTCTTCTGTAAAACTTTATAAATATGTATTATTAAAACAGGCAAAACTCTCCATACAGTAGTGGCCATTCAGTGCAAAACAGAATAATCAATGGATGCCAGAAGGCTTGTGCATAAAATTCCTATCTAGTTCCTACTCATCGAGTATCCCCAGACTAGTTTCTGGCTTGTGGCCTTCATCAGTGAGGTGCTTTGGATCTGAGAGCACTGTACCTAGATCTTAGGCTTTAATGCAACCCCTCGAGCAGCCACCTTTTATCTGTACTTAGCTACAAAACTATGAGAATAAAATTGAAAACACAATAATATTTCCAATATAAGCTCATTAGCTTATATATTCATATAAGTCTGAACTCAGTTCAGTATCCATACATTTTGTTACTACTATATGGAGAGTTTTGCCTGTTTGAATAACAGTTATGAGCAAGAATAAGAAATGGTGATCATGCAATGTTTAGTGGTTTAATATCAATTCTGCCTAATAGGATAGTGCTGGCCATGGTTTTTAAAAACCAAAGACACCAAAATATGTGGGTAAATGAACAGAGTTCTGACCTTCATGTCTGTATAAGCTAATGAGCTTAAATCATAAGATATAGATGCAGTGCCTCAGATCCAAGGCTCCTCTCTCACAAAAGCCAGAAACTAATCTGTGGATATTGGATGAATAGGCACTAGATAGGGATTTTATGCACAAGCCTTCTGGAATCCATTATTACTCTGGCTTGCACTGAGTGGCCACTACTGTATGGAGAGTTTTGCCTCTTTTAATAACAGTTATGAGCAACCATAAGAAATGATGATGATGTGATATTTAGTGGTTTAATATATATATATATATATATATATATATTAAACCACTAAATATATAATATATATATATATATATATATATATGCAATTATAAATGGCAATGACATTTTTTCTATGTTGTTATAAATGGTAATCTGTTTCTGTTTTACATGTAATTGTAATATGATTCCAATCTGTATATTTTTAATTCTTATAGTATTCTTAATATTATAAAACTAGATGAATCTCTTAATAATATGGTAAATATTATTTTATATATGATAAATATGATATTAATTTACACATACTAATATTTGTGCAATGAGATGTGAAAATTTAACACACAATTAACATTTACATTATTCATACTAATATGTTATTAATTTACATTTTTTATAAAAATGAGTAATTAGATAATTAAAGGATAATAATAATATCCAAATAACCTCACAAAAAATTTAAACTTCACTAACTGGATTAAATGAAACAGGAATTATATGCCTTAACTTATATTACATTTATTAATTTATGGATGGGCTGAAGATTTTTAAATAATTATCATATATCAATTATGGTTTTAAATTCTTAATCTATTACATTCCTAAATATATTATAAAACTTATTTTCACTGGTGGTTTATGAGTAAGAGTTAACTGCTACATCATGAGTTATTGGAATGGCTTGTACATAAGGCCTCTTATCTGCAATCCACTATCTAAGTAACAAATCAACTGTTAAAAGTGGTTGCCTTGTATGCAGGACAAGTAATCTGTAAACCTCAGCATTCTATGATTTTTTAATTCTTTGATATATTTATTCTCATACTATTTTGGGAACTTCAAAATATACCAGGATTTTAGTTCACTGAATGATATGCAACATACTAACATTTTAAACTATATTATCCCTCAAATAATAATAAAGAAAATTTGTATTTAATATAATACATTCATAATTTATTTATATATTATGTTTTTAATTCATACATTCTCAAATGTCTAAATTATATTAAAGATCCACAAATAAAATAAACATATAAAATATATTATATTAAGCATAATTTAAAAAATTGTGTATTCATTTGTAAACTTCAATAAATTTAGTTAATTATTGGCCAATTCAAAATGAACGAAAAATTAAACAATAAGATAGCATATATAAAATTTTATAAGCTCTGTTTTTTTTTAATATGTGTATTGTTATGTTAAACAGTAACTTCTTTTAATGCTCACTGAATATCTGTATCATAACTTTGTTCTGTTTTATTTATGTTTTATTGTATTATTGCTGTTATTTTACTTCCATTATAAAACACTAGATGACATTCTACTGAAATAATTGATCAACTTATGGCAGCGATGTGTTATGTGTTAGTGAAAGATGTTAGATTACTTATAAAAAGTACAAAGACATGTAGAAAAACATGCATTGAATGCATGTGTGGATGGAAAATGAGGCAATTCAAGGAGAAACAGGATGGTCAAGTTTTTATATAAGATATACAAAAAATAAAATGAAAATATTTGGTAGATTGCAATTTATGGATAGTAAGAGAATAACCAAAATAGTATTTAATTGGTTTACAATTAAAGGGCAGGGAACAAAATGGTTGAGAAAAATAATATGGTATGCAGAAGATTTGGATAAAGACTTTATGACAATATACTTATGCAAAGGGTGGGATGATTGTGTTAGGAGGATTGTTGAGTGGTATAGTGACAAAGACTGGGATAGAAGAATAGATGTATTAATAAAAAATATGAAGTCAGAGATGTGAAGAACTAGTGTGGGGATAACAAGAGCCTAAATATATACAGAAGCAAACAGAATATTGAATGTGAGTTAATTTATGTTAATAATAGAGAAAGTAGTTTACTACTTGAGGCTCAAATAGTATCATTAGCAGCAAGGGGATATACACACACGGAGAAATGTTGGTGATTTAGTCTGCAGGTTATGTAAGAAAGACATGAAAAATATTAAGTATTTGTTAAAAGAATGTGAATGCTGCCAAGCAGAAAGGGTACAAATAAGGAAATTGTGGGAAAATACATATTGGTCTTTATTCTGGGATTGGAAAATGATAATATGAATCTAGATACAAAGGTCATGAAGTGAACTAAGTTGATCTTGTGGAAATGGCATGGAACAGGATAGGAAAGAATATGGGAAGATAATGTATCTAACAGGTTTTTTTTGGACATATTGGCTGACAGTTTCTTGACTTCGATAAAGGAATATCCATATCAAATTACCTCACATAATGTTAAAATAGATTTTTAACATTTGAGAAAGGCACAACCATGTGTCAAAAAGGCTTTTTATATATAATTATTAATATATATTCATATAGTTGTTTTATATAATATTTTTGTTATTTGTTATAATTTTTAATTATTTATGGAAATATTTAGTATGTATTAATAATAACTTAAATACCTAAATATACCATAATATAATGACTGTATATTTACTTACCAATTATTTCTATTTCTTTATTTTTAATATAAAATTTTTTTAATAAAAAAATTCTATCATAAAGTTTTATTTATTAATTAAACTTATTTATTAAATATAAGATAAAATAATTTTACCCAGGTTTTTTTAAACCTGTTGCAATATTTTTATATGAAGACACACGCACATATAAGATTCAAAATTTAATCCTAAAAGTTAAGATACAAAATTTACTAAAATTCTCTTATATATATATATAAAACAGAAATATATATTTATAAATTTAATCTTTATCTCAGTATATCTTTTACTCTAACTTAATCATATCTAATTTAAATTGCTTCAATTTTCCTTCTACGTTATTTGATTCGTATTGTAATTGTTACATTATAAAGCATTTTGAATAAAGTTTTATTTATTTATTATTAAATTACATTTATAGTAACTTTATTCATTTATTGAATTAATATGATAATTCAATTGTCATATTAATATCTAAGTTTCTTGATTTTAAGCAATACAGTCAAAATTTGCTTATTAATATATTCATAAATCATTTAAATAATTTACTTCATTTTTCGTTTTATCTTCATTTCATAGTTTGCAGATATATACAAATCAAAATGCTGTCTTTGTTTTTAACTCTAATAAAACAAAAGAAGAATGCATGTTCAAGCGTAGTGACTTAAAGGGGGGGGGATATAAATTATTATATCATTTTTTTTTACATTAGTAATTCTTCCCATTAAGCTAAGATCATTTTTTGCTTATCGTAAGAAACAATTAAAAGCAAGGATATACTATACTAATTTAAAATACATGTTATTATTATTATTATTATTATTATTATTATTATTATTATTATTATTATTATTATTATTATTATTATTATTATTATTATTATTATTATTATTATTATTATTATTATTATTAATAATAATAATAATAATAATAATAATAATAATAATAATAATAATAATAATAATAATAATAATTGATATTTTATATATATACATAAAATTATAGCAAAATAAATTTAAAAAAGGATGGTTACTTATCCCATATTTCAATAGTTTAGGAAAGAATTTAGCAAAGCATAGAAAAACAAAATATAGAACTGATTTAGGTTTTAATTCTAATATTTTACAAACACTACAATTACTTCAAATATATTAAAAAATAATTAAATTAAAAAAAATATTCATACTATTACTCTGTCTAATAATTAGTTATATAAAATATTTTAAAATATCTATCTATCTATCTATCTATCTATCTATCTATCTATCTATCTATCTATCTATCTATCTATCTATCTATCTATCTATCTATCTATCTATCTATCCATCCATCCATCCATCCATCCATCCATCCATCCATCCATCCATCCATCCATCCATCTATCTATCTATCTATCTATCTATCTATCTATCTATCTATCTATCTATCTATCTATCTATCTATCTATCTATCTATCTATCTATCTATGTGTACATATTGTTATCTGTTAACCCTATCTGCCTTCCTTTGTCCATCTATGTACATACTTATCAATCAATCTTAAGTATCCATGTATCTACATAGCTATATCAATCTATTTGCCGATCTATAAACACATATTGCAAATAATATTTTATTACTCCATTTTCTCAAAAACAACATTAAATTTTTGTATCATTGTTTTTCAAAAATACAAGAAAATTTGATTAAATGTTGCACTTAAAATGTCATATTTAGTGAAAATTAGCTTTTACTAAAAATGACATTTTAAATGTTAATTAAGTTTCTAGATTTTCATAGATTTTCAAATACTTGTGTAAAATAATCATGTAATTTTGTTCAATTCTTATTACTTATTAAAGCAGTGATTAATTTACACTGACAATTATATATTTTCAGAAATGATATGATTTAAAAATAAAATAGATACAAGAAGATATCTTTCATGTCTTAATAATGATTAAAATTGCTAAAGGTCTTGTTTATAAATTATATACATTAAAATGTAACACCTCATTTGGGGAAAGTTTAGTATTGTACTTTGTAAATAATATGCAATTATCCATACACAGTATAAATAATCCATTGCACATCCAAAATATCTATACAAGCCCCTTGTAGAAAAACAGTTAAAATAAAATATACTAGTTGTCAGACTACAGTTATCAAATGTCACGTGTTTTTGAGAATTTTTATACCATATTTTATTTTACTATATAGTTAAGAAGTTAAATAAATATTTACAGATCAGTTTTGGATTGGATACTTGATTGGCTATCAGAATACATGAACAAAATATTCTAAACTTTATTAGAGCCTTCAAAAAGCTTTAAGATTTACACAATCTAGATTTGAAATCTTAAGTTATTATTTATTTAAAATTTTAGTAAGATCATAAAAGCATGCCTGAATATTACCTAGTCTAGATTAAATCCAATTTTAGCATTTATTTTCATTTGTTCCTTTTGAAACTATGTAATCAATATAGCAATATTGGATAAAATGTTTGGCATGTTATTTTTTTTTTTTCAGATAATATGCAAAATTTTAAAGACATGTTCTAATTATGAATTTACTTATCACTTGTGATTTTGCTTACAATATTTTTTGAAATGTGTCATAATTCACACTCAAATAAGTATAGAGAGATGCATGTTAGAACTAAAAAGATGAGATTGAAAATACAATATATGGGCAAGAGAACTTATAAGTGTTACTGATATTGTTGAAAGAATTAAAAGACTAACATGAAGTTGGACTGGACATATTGCTAGAAGAGATGATAATAGATGAACAATTACAATATTAAATTGGATTCCAAAAGATTGTAAAAGACCCAGAAAGAGACTATATGTGAGATGGATGATATAAGAAAGTGTGCAGGAGTGATGTGGAGAATGAACCTAGAGATCAAAGAATATGGATAAAACTTGGAGAGATTTTTAATCCTGCAATGGGGTGATAATTGTTGATAATAAGAATGATGATATAGATATCAACAATATTACAAAATAAATAAAAAAATTTGCAGTTTCAATTTTATTATAATATTTGTAGACTATTTTCACTTTGTTTGTTAAAGGCTTCCTTTTATTTATTTTTTTGGTGATAAAAATGACGTTATTTTTACTCCTGTTTTTAAAGTAAAATAACATGAGTTCAGGTTTGCTGTGACTAATATTTATCTCACTCGTAGTAAAACATATATCATATTACAATCATTATTTTTATTTTGGCTGTTAACTCATCATCACTAATATTCTGAAACTTTGAAATGTCTCATTGGTTTACCTAGCACAATATATATATATATATATATATATATATATTGTGCTAGGTAAACCAATATATGGTTGTGTAATACTGAACTTAATATAATTATAAGGAATTTGAAATCAGATGCTTCCTATAGCTATCCATTCCTTTTTATACACCCAATACATATGACCACATACATGTGGAAAAAAAAATTGGAGCCAATATTTGTATTTTATGCTGAACCAGCACTCATTAGTTGGATCAGAAAATCATATATATATATATATATATATATATATATATATAATCAGTGATCAGTTTATATTAAGATAGGAATCTTCAAACTTTAATGGACATGTTCAATTTTCTTCACCCACTAACTCTTCAGACATCTCATTAAAAATCTGATGATTGAATACTCAAAGCTCTTGTCGATCCCAATCTCCAGTGTCTGAGTTCAAATCCCTTATATATATATATATATATATATATATATTTATATATATATATATACAATATATATATATATATATATATATATATATATATTGTACCCTTACTTCTTAATATATAAAATAGTTTAAAATAAAACTAGCTCAGTACATTATTATGCTTAATTAAAATTTGCATATCTATTTTTAATATACTTTTATATTATCATATTTTAATTAAATTTATTATCAATCATCACAATTAATATAGTTCAGATTATACTAATTAAATAAGTATTTATAAAATTATGAGACTGCGAAGTAAAGTTACAAAGTAATAAGCAGATTTACACTGAGTCAATATCTCCCAAGATACTGTCTCAATGGCATAAGAATACTACCACTACCTTATTATCTTACCACTACATTTATAGCATTCTTATGACTTTTAAATAAAATAAATTATCTTTAACAATACTAAAATAATTCCTAACTTTTAACTTAAAACATAATTAAATAATCTCAGGTTCTTCTAAGTTGTTTTAAAATAATAAATTATGTAAATAAGTATGATGTGGGATTTTATATCAAACTTAAATACACCTAACTTATTTTAATAATAATAATAAATAATACTAATCTTAGAGTGTAATTTAATCTCATCTATCTCTATTATATAATCAATCATTAAATGAATAAACAATCCTATGTATATCTTTTATTTCATATGGTATCTTAATTTTGGAATAGATCAAAATCTTATACTTAATAATCCGTGGCAATAAACAATACTGTATTCTTATAATGTGCATTATAACATCTTATGACCATTGCAATATTTTATGTTCATGTCAATCAATTCTTATAAAATAATGTTAAGCAAATATTGTATTCATTTTTAAAATAACAATAACAAATTCATTTTGTGCAAATATTATGTTTATTTCAAATCATCTGATGTCAAAATGCTGTGGTGAAAAATTAATGAACTCGACACACTTTTAAAACAAATTAACAAATTTATTTACAATAACTTCAAATAAAATTTATTTACACTATTTACAATTTAGAATTTATGACAACAAATAAAATAAAAATAGGAATACAAATATAAGAGGCTTACACTGTTATTAACTCATGTACTTAATAAGCAATTTTACATTCCTTCAAATGCTATATTAATAATATTACAGTGTGTTTTAAAACTTAGATTTTTTTTTAAAATAAATAGCAGTGTACTTTAATTACTACAAATAACAATATATTTCAAGACTATTTATGTAGCATGTGTTCATAATGTAGCTCTACCTATTAAATAACTACATTAATTAAATATTATCATTTATAATGTATTATCATGTATTCACTTTATTATTAGCATTGCTTAATAGCTTTATAAAATTAATGTATCTTTGTAATGTAAAACAAATAATTGACTGTAATTATACTTTACTTAATGTAATTCCTGTTATATGCTTTATCAAATATGCATTATATATCTGTACTATTCAAATACTATTATTCCAATCATTTATCAATTTTAAATTCATAAAGCATTACATTAGATAAATTGTATGATTCTTCTCTATGTAAAAATCATTACTTTACTTTATGTGTTATTTTAATCCTTTCTAATAAATTCCTATCTATAAAACATATTTTAAATTTATCTAAAATTTCCGGAAAATAAACATCAATTTTAAATAAAATATTCATTATCTAAACTACCTATACTACATTGTCTATACTTAATAAACTTCAATCCCAATATAAGCTTCTACCTAAACGTAACTTAACTTATTTAATAAAACAAAATAAATAAAAAAAAAATATAGACTTTTAAAATCCTTTTCTAAATTGCAAAAATAAAATAATTATTAAGATAAATAATAAACATCATTTTAATACTAAGCATAAATAAAAATATCAAAATTATTTACGAAAGAATCATATAATTATTTCTAAGCTTCTTACGTAATGTTGTATCATGTTGACATTATAAATTAAAACTTATGCATATTTTAATAAAGTTCGTTGTCAATATAATGTATGTGTTTTCATAAAATATCTATCCATTCATTCTACAACAACATAATATTCAGTTGATCTAAAGAAAAACATATTAAATTCATTAAAAATCATTATACAATATTTTTACCATAATAACAATACTGTCCAATCTGCTATCCAGCATTCTTCGGAATTTGCAGCTTCATAAAATAAAAATCATTCACATATTCACTCATAAACATTCATTAGAATATTACGTGTTATATTAATTATAAAATAAATTGATGTAATTAATTATTATATTATTTTTAAGTTACTATTTAATAAATGTACCTAACCTACTTTTTAATAGTTTAATAATATTTTAAATTTTATGTTAAATAAATAAAATAAAAGATTATATTACATATTCCATCGACGACTTTTGTTCTACCATAAAAGTTCTAACAAATATCCTACGTATAAAGTCAATAGAACACTATTTCCTGTTCCGTTGTATCACGTGTTTCTTGAAAGTTTATATAAAAAAAAAAAAAAATGATAACGTTTATTTTTTTTTAAAAATAAGTTCCCATAAGAAAACAAAATAAAATTAAAAAAAAATAGTTTATAAGTTCTTTCTGGATCCAGTTCTTCATAGAATATTATTCCAAAAATTACTATTTCTAAACTAATTTATAGTTTATAAATTATTTTCATTGAAATTATTTTAATCAAATTGGCTTGGCTTGGACGTCCATGTATTGTTTACGCATTTAAACAATATATCTAGGTAAGAATTTATTTTTCCATCTATAACGGCCAGCGTTTAGATTACTTCAATAAAATAATTTTATTATATTACGATTTTTAAAATACTTATACTTATAATATATCTGCCCTTTTCAAATTATCAATATCTAGTCTTTTAAGCATAAAGACTTAACAAGGCAAGTATTTATTTTAAATTACTACCGCTTCTTATATCTTTCCTTAAGATACATATTTTACTTCTATAATTTGTCAAAATACTTTCTTTTACAGAAATATTTATATTTCTTTAAAATATCTATTAGTAATAGACAATAGTAATTTAACTTTTGAAAACTATTTATAGTCCAAAATACTACTTTTCTCCATCTTGTAGTTTTATGTACTAATCCAGCGTCTGTTATTTTTCTAGCATAAAGTTTCTGATATATTTCTCCGATATGTGAGGTTTCCATGATTATTTGTACGTAAATTGAGTTTCGATATTGAGAAGATGAATAGGGAATTATTAAGTTTCTACTGCATACTTATCATTTAAAAATTATAAAATTATATACAATAACACTCTTATGATTTTACAACTGATTTTAAGAGCGTTTATAAATTTACTTAGCTATTTTCTCAATAGCACAATCGACTTAGAAATTTAATTATAGAGAGCCCCCTTCAACAATTGAATCCAGCTTATATACTGCCAGAAACTCCTTATCTGATTGGTACGTTTAAACAATCAAACTTTGCTTATTTACATATTTACCAACACAATATTAAAAATAAATAATGACTTATTTAATATTTAATATTTTATCAAATTCTTTTAAAACAATATTTATTGTTTATTTAAATCTACTAAACATTCTTTTGAAATATTCTTTCTCACTTGATTTAAATCTTAACTTTTATAAGATCATTTAAAATAAACTAAATCTTTTTAAATACGTTATATTTTTAAGACAATATTTTTAAAATCAAATTTAATATTTTACATTAATATCTTTATTTTTATCTCGTGATAACTCACGTATTATTTATAAATTTTACAACATGATTTTTTTAAATAATTATGCAACTTTATTAGACAACTTCCACGCATGTGTGTGTATAACATCTGTTCTTTATAACACAAGAACGCTTGTCTAAAAATAAACTAACAATTGCAGTTTTAAAATAAATATTTATTTTTAAAAATAAATAAGATATTATATCAGATTTTAAAATAATTATTTGATTTGATTAAAATCAAATATTAATCTCAATTTAAGCACTTATAATTTAAAAGATTTCTATTCACTTTTAACATATATTTTAAATTAAATAAATATCTTTGTCTAATTTTAACTTGTCTTTTAAATACTTTAGCTTCAAACATTTGTTATTAAACATATTAATGCAGTATTACATCATAATCATCATCATTTAAATATCTTCTTAATATCAACACAATTCACACACCAAATACTCATAGATTGCTTTAATTAAACTTATGGTAACATTACCACAAGCAAAGTCAACATCACATTTTAAAATACTTCTTAAATTTAAAATTTTCTACTAGATTAGCACAAAACTTAAATGGTGACCCATACAAAAGGGCACATATTCCCCTCCTTCGGATAAAATTTTAAATTTAACCTCCATCTTTAACATCTTTACTCCACATTGATCAATTTTATCTTTCTTATCATCTAAACATTATAATAAATCATTCTATCACAAAGTTTTATAAAGCATTGAAATATCATTTTAAATCTCACTAAGAAAACACTTTTAAATAAACTACACTGACTTTCTTTTACTTTATGGATTAAGTTTCACTTCTCCTTCCTTATCTTTTAATTAGGTTACCTTTATTTCTCTAATATTTCTACAAATCTCAAGTATTTAAATTCTTTTAAATACACCTTTACATAAGCTACTAAAATACATATTATTATAGTTAATACTATATTTTAAACTACTCTATGTATTTTATTGATAACTTATTGCTAATTTCATTAGCAATCTTATAGATTATCATTTAACAAATCTACATATTTCTCTTTTAAAGAGATTAATCTAATCCCTTAAGATTAATCAATTTTATGATCACTACCATATTATACATTAATCCTTCATAAGATCCACTTATAAGTACTTTAAACATATGAGTTTTATACTCTCTAACCTTTATTACTTAGCTTCTTGTTTTAAAAATATCTACTGTAATAGCTAATTCCACTTTTATTTAGTCATTCTGACAAAACTTATTTCTTTTTAAACTATCATTTACATATTTTGTAAATTTCTTCAACTAAAACTTTATTCACTATGCTAATTTATCATATAATAAATTATTTTCTTTATGTCAAGCATTATATTTAAACATGACATTAAAATATTTATTCATATCACTTTGAAATTATAACTCACATCTCAGATGGAAATGGAATTAGGCTCCTTGCATTATAAGTTCCCTTTTCCCCATCTGGTGTGGTTAACATAAACGCATTCTCTCCTACTTTACAAGATATTCTATATGGACCTTCATATAGACTAAGAAATTTTTTAAATTGATTTCTTTGTAGGTTGCTACATGGGGTGTTCTTACCAGAACTAAATCATTAATTTTAAATGGATGTGGTTTATTATGGGCTTTCTTTACTCTTTTAGCACCCATAATATGAAGCTTTACTTTAGCTTGATTATTATCCTCCTCCCTATCAATTGTTTCTCTTACAATCGGTATAGGCGTTCTAATTAATAAGGGCTCATGTTTCCCATAATGCAAACGAATAGGAGTGAAACCAGTGGACTCATTATACGTACTATTAATATAGTTAATAACCTCAGGGAGTTTTTGCACCCACTTCTTATGATTATCAGCTACATACACCCTAAACAATCGACTAAGCTCCCGCATAACACGTTCGCATGGATTAGATTGAGGGTTTCTTATGGAGCTCATAACATGTTTGAGGTCTTGCTCTTGAATCCACTCATTCCATCTATTCGATATAAAAGCAGTAGCATGATCTGTTAATATAATTTTTGGTTTTCCTACTAATGGAAACTGGTAATTCAGCATGCATTTTATAACAAAATGTGCACTAGTTTTAGGCACAGGATATGCTGCTACAAACTTACTGAATACATCATAAGCTACTAAAATAAATTTTTGTTGTTTAAATGGTGGTAAAGGCCCATAAAAATCAATAGCCAACAATTCATTAACTTAATTTGGAATAATTGGCTGCATCACCTCAACATATGATTTGTTACAATATTTAGATTTCAAGCAAGTAGAACATGTTTTAATTTTCCTTATGACACGCTTATACATTTTATCCCAATAAAAAATAGATTTTAATACGTACATAATCTTTGGTGCACCGTAGTGACCATAACTACAATGTACATACATAATTAATTTGTCAATCATGGAGTCAGGTACAACTATCCTCCATGATTCCCCCTGATTTGAACTTAAATTGTACATAAGTAAATTCTGATACATCTTATACTTGCTAAAAATCCTTTTAATAGTTTTATTCTTACTATTTTTATTGTCATGACTATTTAAGATAGTCATGATTCTATTTAATTTATGATCCTGACCTTGAATCATAGTAAGATTATTATAATCATCTACTATAGATTCATCCCTGACTACATCCACACTACTAATAATTATATTTTGAGCATTAGGATGTTGGGACAACAGACAAATAGGGTGGCGGCTAAGAATATCAGCAGGGATATTCTGTCTCCCTTCAATATAGATCACTCTATAGTTGAACTGCTGGAGATACAAGCTCCACCTAACAAGTCTCTCATTACTGAGGTAGCTTTTGTTCAAAAACTCCAAGCTTCTATGGTCGGTCAGCACAATTACTTCTGATCCCAATAAAAATTGGCGTAATTTCTGAAAAGCCCAAACAACTGCTAGGGTTTCCTTTTCAGTAATAGTGTAATTCAACTCAGCACCTCTTAAATGATGGCTTAAGAAGTACAACACATGAGGTACCTGATCCTCATCGAGCTGATACAACACTACTCCCAGACCATAGTAACTACTATCTGTCTGCACATAAAATGTTTTACTAAAATCAGGATACATTAAAATTACGTGTTTTAAAAATTTACTTTTAATTATATTAAATTCATGGTCATGTTCAACAGTCCATTTCCATTTTTCAGATTTCTTTAATAATTTAGATAAGTTTATAGTATCTTCCGTGAAATTTTTGTAAAACCTATTATAATAATTACACAATCCGAAAAATGATTTTAACTGTTTTACTGTTTTTGGGATGGGAAAACGTTGAATAGCTGCAATCTTTTCAGGATGGGGTTGGATTCCATGCTCATTTATTAAATGACCTAGAAAAGTAATTTCTTTAGCTGCTATTGAACATTTTTCCATATTTATTTTAACATTTTGCATCTGACACTCAGTAAAAAATAATTTTAAATGTTGGATATGCTCATGTAAACTATCAGAAGCAATAACTATATCATCCACATACATGATGATTTTCTCTTTCAATTGTTTCGAAAAAATCATGTCTAAACATCTGATCAAACCAGCACCACTATTAATGAGACCAAAAGGCATCCGTCTGAAAACATACGACTGGCCTTGAAATCTAAATGCAGTATATTGCTGATCACTCTCATGCAGTGGTATTTGCCAATAACTAGCTGTCAGATCAAATGTAGAAAAAATTGACCTCTTGTGAAATTTAGTTAAGAGCTCATGTACAGGTGGAGGAATGTCACGTTCTGGTACAGTTACATTATTTAACATACGAGCATCCAAGCATACTCTAATACTGCCATCCTTCTTCTTCACAATAACCAATGGGTTTACGTAAGGAGAAGGGCATTTCTTAATTATATCCCACTCTAGCATTTTGTCAATTTGACTCTGTACCTCATCCTTATATTGATAAGGAATTGGGTACATCTTTTGATGGAAAGGATCATTATTCTTCAATTTTATTCTATGGGTATATCCCTTTATTATACCAGGAATTTTAGAGAATATATTCTTAAAATTATACATTAATTGATATAAATTTTCACCCAATTCAGAATTTATTGCATAAACATGTTCAATTTTAGCCTTTATGCTGGCATCAATTAATGTGTTCTGTATGCATAATAATTGACTAGAAAGGTTATGCATACCATATTCAAAATTAAGCCTTTCTTCTTTACAAATAAAAATCCTATTATGAAAATCTATCTGGCATTTATTCAAAATCATGAAGTCAGCTCCTATTATGGCTTCATGTATTAATCCAGGCATAATAAGAAAAACATGCCCAAATTCTGTATTATTTATTTTGAAGGTAATCCAGACTTGTTTATTTGATAACTTTGTCCTCTTTCCATTTGCTAAAGTTACTTGAATTTGTTTTACTGGCAATGAAGGTATATCCCTTTCTGCACTCACCAGATTTTGATACATTGACTCTGATAATATGGAAGCTTGACTTCCGGAGTCAATTAGGGCTTCAACTCTAATACTATTTATATGCAAAATTACAATGGGACACTGATAGGTTATTGGTGGTTCGCCTATAGTAAAGGGTTCTAAATAATCAATATCAAGATCTAAAGTATTCAGCATCCACATCTGATCGTTCCCCATTTTGTTAGCAACAGGTCCTTGCAAAGAGGAACTAACGTACAAAGACCTTTCTAATTTAACTTCTTACTATTAGTTTTATTAGCTGGTCTCTTCAAAATGGTAGTTATACCACTTGTAGAAGGCTGATTATGCAAATCCTCACTTCTATCTTTATTTGTATTATACTGGACAGTTTTCTTAAAATATGGAGACATTCTATCTCTACCTTTATAACTAAAACTTCTCTTAAAGCCTCCAGGAGATTTTACTCCAGTATTGATACTAAGACTTGCTAATGGGTAATTATTTTTATCCCTATTTACTCTAAACTTATTATCAATAGATAACTCTGCTACTTCCAGAGCATCTAATATTTCGGAGACTTCCTCAATTGTCCCACGGTCAGCAGCTATTAACAACTGTTCCACATGCTTTGGTAAGTTGTGTCTAACTATTCTGACAATTTGTCCCTCCGACAATGGACACGCAGTCAAAGTCTTCAAACGAACGGCTTGACTTCTGAAAAAACTGGTGTAGCTGCCTTTGCTAACTTGGTACTTATCCTGGGTAATTTGATACCGAATGCAATCCTGTTTGTCGGAGTTCCAAAAGCTCCCGACAATAAAACATTTGAAATCACCATACGTCATGGGTTTCTCAAACAAAGATTGCCACCAATCTTTAGCTACTCCGTATAGATGATTGCTACACACGGCCACTTTCTCCTTCTCAGACAAAGAACATATCGAAAACAATTCATCCAGATTGTTTAGAAACTCCGAGGGGTTTTCCATGTATTCCCCTTTAAATGGTTTAACTTTCATAAACCTTAAGGCCATAGAATTATTTGAACTACCCTCATGATTAATTACTTCTCTAGTTGGTCTATTGTCAATTTCCTTCACAAGAGTATTGTCTGACTGATTATTATTATTACTACTTGGCTTAATTACTTCTATATTATTTATTTGTGAAGAATCAACATAGTCAACATATGCTTTACTACTTATTTTTCCTGTAAACATTTCTGCCTTAGCATTACATATACTTTTCATTTCCATTTGATCATAGACTTGCTGAAATTTCCCTTCCAAGTCCATCTGTTCAAGCACTTGTTTCACATATCCTTTTTGCTCTTTTCTGAACTCATCTAGATTCTTATCCAAAATTTCTTTATATTTGGCATTACTTTGTTCTATCATTCCTGCATGATCCTTTATATCTTTCTGAATACGTTTTATATTTTCTCCAACTTTCGATCGATATTTATTTTCATCGACCTTTTTGACATCTATACTCTTAAATTTCTCTACTAATTCCTGCTCTATTTCATTTTTTATGTCCTTTTTGTCTGAATTATAGCACTCTTAACATCTTTGATATCTTCATTAATATTACTAACTTGGTTCTTAACTTCACCAATCTCATTATCCACTTTTAATTTATAGTCATCAATTTTTAAAGTCAAATTATTATTATTAATTCTACATTGATCAGTAGCTTCTGCTATTTGATCTTTTAGACCTTTAATTGTGCTTTCTGAAAATTCATGAAATTTTCTTTCTAGTAATTCTTGATTTCTATCATCAATTTTCAGTATTTCTAATTTTAAAGACTCAACTACTTTTTCATTTTTATCAAATCTTATATCTATATTATCCATTCTATCTTCCATTTTTTTATTAAAACTCATTACAATTGCAAAATCTTCTTTAATACTTTCTTTCAAAGAATCAATTTTAATATTATTTTTATTACTTTCCTCTTTTATTTCTTCTTTTAAAGAATCATTTTCTTTTTAACATTTTCTTTTAAAGAATTAATATCTTCTCTAAGAGACTTATTCTCCTCTTTCATTTCTGCTTTTATTTCTGCCTTTAAAGACTTACTCTCCTCTTTCATAGTATCAAATTTCATATTCATATTTATATTCATATCTTTCATTTCCTTCTTAATAGAATTATTATCCTCTTTCATTAAATTCATACTTTGAATCAATATTTCAAAATATTTCTTAAAATCAGACTTTGATAAGTTCTCTACATCTTTCTCAGTTTTCACTGCTTCTTTTTCTACAGTTTTAAAAATTATCTCCTCCTCCTCTATTTCACTATCCATATTTTGAGTATTTTCTAATACTATTTCTGAATTCGCTGATTTTTCTATTACTTTGCTCTCCCCACAATTATTATCTTCTACAACAAAATTTGACATTTCAACTTCTAAATCTTTATCCCAACTATCCATTTTTTTATTTTTTTAAAATTCAATCCTAACAATATGCAG
This sequence comes from Epiperipatus broadwayi, assembly GCA_028023455.1. Lineage (NCBI taxonomy): Eukaryota > Metazoa > Onychophora > Udeonychophora > Euonychophora > Peripatidae > Epiperipatus > Epiperipatus broadwayi. The sequence continues at coordinate 822,321 of JAQFVV010000036.1, read as the reverse complement.
TACTTATTATTTTATATTTTTAGAATACAATTCCCCATCAACCTTCCCATCTCCACTCAACTCACTTTTACAACTAATCATATAATAGTATCCTCAAAAAACTCTACATTACTTACTATTAAATAATTATATAAATTTCAATAACAAAATTGTGTCATATCATTTATTTTTACACCTATGACCCACAGACAATTTGCACATAATATATAATATTAAATATCCATTTAAAATATTTCAAGAATTGATATGGTCACATTATAATATAATTATTTGCCACATTTCTATAATTTATTGTTTTATTAACTTAAAATCAACATAGTATTTAACTTCAAAGAATAATCATATTACAGATACCACATGAAAATATAATACTCTACTAATGAAATTTTTATTTTAATTTTATTTTAATTTTATAATCAACATCTAATCAATTATAAATATTATTATAAAATACTAATTATACTTATCACTTTATTCTCCTAACATATACTAATCCTAAAATTATATATCTTAATCCTTAATTAAATTTTTAGCCTAAACATTGTGGCCAAAAATTTTCTTGACCACCTATCGGGCTGATAAAATTATAACTTTAACATATCAAACCGATAACGTTTGAACATCTAAATCCTACTTAAACATATCATGCCAATAACGTTGAGCGCCAAAATCTTCCTACCCTTTGTACCCTTACTTCTTAATATATAAAATAGTTTAAAATAAAACTAGCTCAGTACATTATTATGCTTAATTAAAATTTGCATATCTATTTTTAATATACTTTTATATTATCATATTTTAATTAAATTTATTATCAATCATCACAATTAATATAGTTCAGATTATACTAATTAAATAAGTATTTATAAAATTATGAGACTGCGAAGTAAAGTTACAAAGTAATAAGCAGATTTACACTGAGTCAATATCTCCCAAGATACTGTCTCAATGGCATAAGAATACTACCACTACCTTATTATCTTACCACTACATTTATAGCATTCTTATGACTTTTAAATAAAATAAATTATCTTTAACAATACTAAAATAATTCCTAACTTTTAACTTAAAACATAATTAAATAATCTCAGGTTCTTCTAAGTTGTTTTAAAATAATAAATTATGTAAATAAGTATGATGTGGGATTTTATATCAAACTTAAATACACCTAACTTATTTTAATAATAATAATAAATAATACTAATCTTAGAGTGTAATTTAATCTCATCTATCTCTATTATATAATCAATCATTAAATGAATAAACAATCCTATGTATATCTTTTATTTCATATGGTATCTTAATTTTGGAATAGATCAAAATCTTATACTTAATAATCCGTGGCAATAAACAATACTGTATTCTTATAATGTGCATTATAACTTCTTATGACCATTGCAATATTTTATGTTCATGTCAATCAATTCTTATAAAATAATGTTAAGCAAATATTGTATTCATTTTTAAAATAACAATAACAAATTCATTTTGTGCAAATATTATGTTTATTTCAAATCATCTGATGTCAAAATGCTGTGGTGAAAAATTAATGAACTCGACACACTTTTAAAACAAATTAACAAATTTATTTACAATAACTTCAAATAAAATTTATTTACACTATTTACAATTTAGAATTTATGACAACAAATAAAATAAAAATAGGAATACAAATATAAGAGGCTTACACTGTTATTAACTCATGTACTTAATAAGCAATTTTACATTCCTTCAAATGCTATATTAATAATATTACAGTGTGTTTTAAAACTTAGATTTTTTTAAAATAAATAGCAGTGTACTTTAATTACTACAAATAACAATATATGTCAAGACTATTTATGTAGCATGTGTTCATAATGTAGCTCTACCTATTAAATAACTACATTAATTAAATATTATCATTTATAATGTATTATCATGTATTCACTTTATTATTAGCATTGTTTAATAGCTTTATAAAATTAATGTATCTTTGTAATGTAAAACAAATAATTGACTGTAATTATACTTTACTTAATGTAATTCCTGTTATATGCTTTATCAAATATGCATTATATATCTGTACTATTCAAATACTATTATTCCAATCATTTATCAATTTTAAATTCATAAAGCATTACATTAGATAAATTGTATGATTCTTCTCTATGTAAAAATCATTACTTTACTTTATGTGTTATTTTAATCCTTTCTAATAAATTCCTATCTATAAAACATATTTTAAATTTATCTAAAATTTCCGGAAAATAAACATCAATTTTAAATAAAATATTCATTATCTAAACTACCTATACTACATTGTCTATACTTAATAAACTTCAATCCCAATATAAGCTTCTACCTAAACGTAACTTAACTTATTTAATAAAACAAAATAAAAAAAAAAATATAGACTTTTAAAATCCTTTTCTAAATTGCAAAAATAAAATAATTATTAAGATAAATAATAAACATCATTTTAATACTAAGCATAAATAAAAATATCAAAATTATTTACGAAAGAATCATATAATTATTTCTAAGCTTCTTACGTAATGTTGTATCATGTTGACACTATAAATTAAAACTTATGCATATTTTAATAAAGTTCGTTGTCAATATAATGTATGTGTTTTCATAAAATATCTATCCATTCATTCTACAACAACATAATATTCAGTTGATCTAAAGAAAAACATATTAAATTCATTAAAAATCATTATACAATATTTTTACCATAATAACAATACTGTCCAATCTGCTATCCAGCATTCTTCGGAATTTGCAGCTTCATAAAATAAAAATCATTCACATATTCACTCATAAACATTCATTAGAATATTACGTGTTATATTAATTATAAAATAAATTGATGTAATTAATTATTATATTATTTTTAAGTTACTATTTAATAAATGTACCTAACCTACTTTTTAATAGTTTAATAATATTTTAAATTTTATGTTAAATAAATAAAATAAAAGATTATATTACATATTCCATCGACGACTTTTGTTCTACCATAAAAGTTCTAACAAATATCCTACGTATAAAGTCAATAGAACACTATTTCCTGTTCCGTTGTATCACGTGTTTCTTGAAAGTTTATATAAAAAAAAAAAAAATGATAACGTTTATTTTTTTTTAAAAATAAGTTCCCATAAGAAAACAAAATAAAATTAAAAAAAAATAGTTTATAAGTTCTTTCTGGATCCAGTTCTTCATAGAATATTATTCCAAAAATTACTATTTCTAAACTAATTTATAGTTTATAAATTATTTTCATTGAAATTATTTTAATCAACTTGGCTTGGCTTGGACGTCCATGTATTGTTTACGCATTTAAACAATATATCTAGGTAAGAATTTATTTTTCCATCTATAACGGCCAGCGTTTAGATTACTTCAATAAAATAATTTTATTATATTACGATTTTTAAAATACTTATACTTATAATATATCTGCCCTTTTCAAATTATCAATATCTAGTCTTTTAAGCATAAAGACTTAACAAGGCAAGTATTTATTTTAAATTACTACCGCTTCTTATATCTTTCCTTAAGATACATATTTTACTTCTATAATTTGTCAAAATACTTTCTTTTACAGAAATATTTATATTTCTTTAAAATATCTATTAGTAATAGACAATAGTAATTTAACTTTTGAAAACTATTTATAGTCCAAAATACTACTTTTCTCCATCTTGTAGTTTTATGTACTAATCCAGCGTCTGTTATTTTTCTAGCATAAAGTTTCTGATATATTTCTCCGATATGTGAGGTTTCCATGATTATTTGTACGTAAATTGAGTTTCGATATTGAGAAGACGAATAGGGAATTATTAAGTTTCTACTGCATACTTATCATTTAAAAATTATAAAATTATATACAATAACACTCTTATGATTT